>JAXGGA010002021.1:0-133366 GCA_038373865.1 Uloborus plumipes | reverse complement strand
CTTATACCATCAATCTGTGTACCAAATTAAAAAAAAATCCGAGTCGGTCGTGCGACCCCCATTCGGTGATTTGGTATGGAATCGCTCAATTTTGAATTTCCAAAATATATATATATATACCCTATGAGTAAATACGTATTCTAAAAACATGACTTGACTAGCAAAAATGATTTTTTTTATACCTATTTTCTGGAAACTTAAAGGTTAAGTTTTAGCTCCACTTCATTTTTTATTGATAGATTACTCTTTAAGCAGTCTATTTTTGCACTTTATATGTAAAGCAAAAATAATTATTAAAGTGCAAAAATAGACTGCTTAAAGAGTAATCTATCAATAAAAAATGAAGTGGAGCTAAAACTTAACCTTTAAGTTTCCAGAAAATAGGTATAAAAAAAATCATTTTTGCTAGTCAAGTCATGTTTTTAGAATACGTATTTACTCATAGGGTATATATATATATATTTTGGAAATTCAAAATTTCAAGTTGATGAAAAGTTGTCACTATATTCACATTGTTACTAAAAAGTTATTTTGAAATTGAAAAATATTTAGGTCTACGGAGATTACCTTGAAGTTTCAAATTTTTTAGTAAAAGAGATGATTTTTTTTAAAAAAATGTATGAATTACGTGTAAGGCAAAATAATTATTTCAGTGGAAAAATCTCACTATTTTAAAGCGCTGTACTTCAATGTTTGTACCTATTAGTACAATAATAAAAACTATTCTGTAGGATAGGTAAATATTATAAAATATGTTTGACCAGCAAAAATGTGATGTTTTTTATAACTATTTCTGGAAATCTAAAAGTTAAATTTTACTTGCAATACATTTTTATTGGTAGATTACTTTATCATCGTTTTTACTAAAAAACTGGAAAATTCGAGGTAATCCCGGCATACCTAAATATTTTTCAATTTCAAAACTTTTTTTTTTTGGTAAATATGTGAATATATTGACAGCTTTTTATCAACTTGAAATTTTGAATTTCCAAAAAAAAATTCGTGATACAACCCCTAATATACAATAGTGATAGCAGGAAACAAAGTTTGGCCAAAGTGCCAAAGCTTCAGTTACAATGTACATGTTATGCTTTAGCAAGGCTTCTTTAGATAGCGTTTTACACAGGCTGTATCATTACTCAAAACATCAATGGTGAAGATTTACCTGCTAGAGAGCGCTGAACAAGGACCACCCAAATGTTTGTTTACATTTATTAGCATACTGGCTGACCCGGCCACGCGTTGCTGTGGCTAAGGTATGATTTAGTTCAAAATTTCGTATACTGAGCGAACTATCGTACTACCTACGGTTATAAATGTTCAAATTGTTGTCCAAGAATACATTTGTATTTACTAAGGGAAAAAAAATAAAAAAATAAAAAATAAGCTATAATAGTAATAATTTGAAAACTTATGAATGCAGAGAGGTACGTTTAGAAAATACAATTCTCAGCAAAATCACTCTAAATTTTAATATTACACAGGTAAAAGTTCACAAATTACAGTAAAACCTTTTTTTATTACAATACAATTGAAATACAAAATTACAAAAAAAAAATGAATATTGTATAACTTAAAAACCCAAAAAGGTACGATATTTACGAAACAGTCGAATTTTGAATCGCAAACTATGAGGTGTATATTTATGTTACAAAGCAATGTGATGGTAAAAATTGTGTGTATAGAAATAATTTTAAATTTCGCACCATAAAACAGTATATTTTCCCTCCTAAGAATTTGTTTTTCGAATAGTAAATACCCAATGTATTGTGCAATGAGTTACCGCCCGTAAGCCAGGGCTGAGGCAGAACTGTAGCAAATGCACCCACAGCTCGATCATAGCATCCTAAGGCTGCAGTTTCGCCCTTATTATGGGCTCCTCAGTTAGGAATAGCAAACCTATAGTCTAGGGTTAATAGTAAACCCTAGTCTATTCCTACCCAATTTGCTACCCAATTAATTGTTGAACGATAATTTGCAAATTTATTGCTGCAGATGGATATTGGATACGCTTAACAAATACAATTCTGAACTAAATCACTAAAAATTTAAATATTACATTGGTAAAAGATCACATAATGCAATGAGCCTTTCTTTGTCTAAATACACCTCACATAAAAATCACTAAACAATATGGATATTTTATAACTCAAAGCTCGAAAAAGGTTGATATTTTTCACTAAAATAATTTTCCTAAAAAAATATTTGTACCGAAACATGAGTGAAAAATATTTTTAAAACATACAAAATAGCATATGTTAAGTATCTAAACTGCTTTAATAAATTGAATTAAGTAAAGGAGAAGTAAGCAAATAATAATTTTCCGAATATTGATTTAATAATACTTACACGCACAATTTAAATTAAGAGAATCGGGACAAATATGCCAGAAACCGATTCGACATCCTTGATCATTACCACTATTGCTTTTCGCTTCCGAAGCAACTGACAACCCAGCAGCAGATTTTATCTTATAGAAGCCAAGCATACAGAAAAGCTGGTAGCTAAATAGATAATTTGCAATAAAAAATATAATGCGGTCCTAAATTGAGATAAAAACTATCCTATCATTTAAGTTGGACCAAACTGAAACTGCGTGCAAAATTTGGTTAAAATCGGTTCAGTAGCTGAGGAGTTCATTGGCCACAAACACAGGGACACGTAATTTTTATATATTAAGATTGTTTCTGCTGTAAAAAGCGATGTTTATCCTATCTTTAAGGGTTAAAAATATTGATATAGTTAACTGAAGTAGAGTACACAATGAATTGATGCCTAAGGCCTTATTAGTACTGCTTTTTAGGGGAAATAAATTCCCTTTTCAGGTAAAGATATACAACCAAACGTTTTATACAACCAACTGTATCATGGCGAACTGTAGACTGAATTTTAAAAAGGTCTATGGCAACCCGTTGGTAGTATTGGCTCGCTTAGCAAATAGATTCGCCATTTATCGCTCTGCGGTGCCAATGTCGTTTCATAGTTAATTAATAATTAGAATCAATTAAAATGAAAAATAATTCGCTAACCAATTAAAATAAGCCGTTAAAATGCAGAATAAAATAACAAATAAAACAAGCTATTAAATAACGTTAAAATGTACTAAAATAGAATTAAATGCCAAATTAATAAATTTTCGCCAACAAATTAACTTTTAATTTTCTTTTATTTATCTGATTTGCATATAATGTTAGTTACCATAAAATTCGATAGATGTCGCTGGACAATGACCACCGTTTTTATCCCAAGGATTTTGATCAAATGAAACAGTCTGTATAAAACGCTATCTAGTGAAGCCTTGACTTTAGCGTCCAACACACAATCAATGTAAATTATCTCCGGGTATTTATTTTTCATTGAACCCTATTTACACAGTATACCCAGCTTTGAGTATTATGATATTGAAATATTTATGTGGGATTTTGGCAGGGTGTTGTCTAGGGGGTGAGGGTTCTTAATGACGAGGCCTTCACTTCAAACACACAATTTATTAACACAGAACAAAACGAAACGAACACAAAACGTTACAGCACTATTCGTCACATCTTACTCAGTCGGCTCCTACACAACCTCTCTCTGACTGCCCGACGCGATCGCCAGAGGGCGGCGTTAGAAGGGCGGTGTTAGAAGGGCGGGAAACTCTGTGTTGCTACTAAATTCTACAGATTCGGCCATCCTGCTGGAACTGGCCCCCAGTGACCAAACGTACAATTACATAAATATATGATAACGATGAAAAATGAAAAAGTCACAAGAAAAATCACATACGCTAACAATAATATCTAACTAAAACTTGAAAATTCACTCAAAATTAAACGATTAGTCAATGAATATGAAGATAACGAGAGGAAAATTAAGTTTGGGAATAATATTTCATCATGTCTGCCGCTGAAGTGGTTAAGTTAGGGCCCCTCATGAGTCCCTACTTTCTCTACATCGTATCTGTCTCTTGATTTAACGTTTTTTATTCTATAGGGTCCTAAAAATCGAGGTCTTAATTTTAACCCTGTTCCAAACTGAGTTCTTTGGATTACCACTAAATCTCCCACTTGATATTCAGGAGCTTTCTTACGTTTTTTATTGTATGTTTTCTTGTTTTCTGCCTGAAGCTTTTGGATGTTTTTCTTTGCTTCTTGCCGTAGTAGCTTTCGAGCTTCCTCTAATTCTTCTATGAATTCCTCCATTAGCAGTTCTTGTATCTTAAGGTCTTCTTTGTTTCTCATAGTGGTACCCACCAACAGCTCGAAAGGAGTGCGCTTGGTACTTCGATTGGAGGTACTGTTAAGTGTCCTTTGTAGTTTGTCCACGAATTTGTACCATTTGTTAGGGTCTTCGATGGACAGTTTTGTGAGAACTGGTATAAGCGTGCGGTGTATTCGCTCAACTTGGCCGTTTCCTCGGGGTACTCCTGTTGCTATTGGCAGATGAAGTATTTTCTCGTCTTCACAATAATCTTTAAAAGCTTTAGCGATGAATGCTGGTCCTTTGTCAGTGATTATTCTTTTGGCGTTTCCAAAAGTTTTTTGTTGCAGCCTCAGTTTTTCGAGTGCGTCTTCCGCAGAAGTGGATTTGGTTGGATAAAGCCAGGTGAACTTTGTGAATGCGTCAACAACGGTTAGGATGTGCTGGTAATTTTTGTTTGTAGATGGCATAGGGCCTATGAAATCGACATGATAGGTGCTTAGCGGTATATCTTCTTTAGGTATAGGGTTTAAGAATCCTTCCTTCTTTCCACTTTTTTTATTGGCTTGTATACATGGTACACAATTTTTAATCACATCTTGCACACGTTTTGTTAAATTTGGGATAAAAAAGTCTAATTTAACGATCTCTTCAGTTTTCGTTGCTGCAAAATGTCCTTTGTCGTGTGCCAGTTTGATAAGTTCATTTTGCATATCTCTTGGTGCGACAATTAATTCGCGGCCGTTTTCATATTTGTATAAAATGTCATTTCTTTCAAAAAAGTCTGGTGCGTCACTATTTAGGAGGGATTTTAAATGTTGCACGTTTTCATCTAGTTGTTGAGCCCGTTTTAATTTTGCGGTGAGAGTATCGTCCGTAATTACGGCCACTGGATTCCTGCTTAAGGCATCCACATGTTGCATTTGCTTGCCAGGTTGATGTTTTATTTCATAGTAGAACTCCTCCAAGAGAAGGGCCCATCTGGCTATTCGGGTAACTAAGTCCTTTTTATCCATAGTCTTTTGGAATGCTGAACAGTCGGTCATAATTTTAAAGTGGTTGCCTAAGAGATAAGTCCGAAATTTTTTTAGAGCTGTGACGACAGCGAGGACTTCCAACTCATAACTACTATATTTTTCTTCCGCCGGAGTGGTTTTTTGGGACATGTACAGTACAGGATGCATTTTTCCGTCGTCGTCTTCTTGTAATAAAACAGCTCCATAGCCATGTTGGCTTGCATCTGTATGTAACTGGGTATTTCTTCCCGGTCTAAAGATACTTAACACTGGACTTTCTGTTAACATTTTTTTCAGCTTCTCAAACGCTTCGATTTGCGGTCGATCAAATACAAATGCATTATCTTTTCTTGTCAAGTCGCTTAAAGGTTTTGTTATTTCGGAATATTTTGGAATAAATTTACGGAAGTAACCGGTTAGGCCTAGAAAACTTTGAACTTGCTTAACCGTAGTTGGTATGGGAAACTTTTTCACAGCTAGCGTTTTCTCTGTCGATGGACGAATTGTTCCGTTCTCAATGATGTGGCCTAAAAATTCTATTTTCCTTTGTAAAAATTGACATTTTGAGAATTTTATTTCTAAACCATATTTTGAAGCTACTTCGAAGACTTTTTTCAACTTCTCAAGTCCTCCTTTTTCATCTTTAGCAGGAATTACTAAATCGCCCATATAGATTATTACAATGCCTTTTCGCATAAGTTCTCGGAAAATACTGAAGATAAATCTCTGGAATACACTGGGGCTTGTACTGAGACCAAAAGGGACTTTATTAAACTCAAACTGTCCATCTGGAACGACAAAAGAGGTGAACTGTTTACTATCTTCGTTTACGTTCACGTGAAAAAATCCGTTCTTCAAATCAAGTGTCGTATACACTTTAGCTCCCTGAAGCTTGTCTAGCACGTCCTCTATTAATGGTAGTGGGAATCGATCTTTAACGAGTTTACGGTTTAGTTTTCTATAATCCACGCATAATCTGGTGCTTCCATCCGTCTTTTTCAAAAGTACAATTGGACTTGCGTATTCAGACGAGCTGGGTCGTATGATTCCTTGTTCTAGCAATTCATCAATTTGTTTGTTTACAACTTGATTCTCGGAGAATGATAGTCGGCGCGCTGACTGGTAAACCGGAATGTCATCTTTTAAAATGATTTTCATTGATACACTTGTTGTTTCAGTTTTATTTGGCGTATAATTAGAGATTAATTCCGATAAGTCTTCCCTTATTTTCGGGTTTGAAACATGTTTGACATCGATTTCGTCTTGCGTTCTGGCTTCAAATAGCTGCGCATGCATAGACCAAACTTGATTTTCTCGTTTGTGAAATTTAATTCCTTCTTTTGTGAATTCGACCGATGCTTGATTTAGGATATCTCTTCCTATAATCGCTTCAAATTCGAGATGTTGTTTAGGGACAACATGCCAGGTCAAAACATAGTTTTGTTCATCCAATTCGATTTCTTCTTTAAACGATCCTTTAGTTTGAACCTGTGTGTTTCCGAAGCCGGTGAGTATTAATCCTTCATTGAAAAGTTCAGTATGCTTTACTATTTTATCGCTTATGTCTTCGCGTAAGAGGGTTACGGAACTACCACTGTCAACTAACGCATTTAGAACTTTGTTTCGTAGAGTAATTTCTTTCATTCCGTGTTTTTCGTCTGAGGTTCTATTGCAAAATTGTACTACTTTGATCGGAGGTTTGTCGCTCTTCATGTTAAGGCTAGGTCGGTCTGGACATTCAACTCCATAATGACCTTGTGATCGGCAGTAACAGCATATCATTTTGTTCGGTAAATTGTTTTTCTCGGTGTATGAGTCTCGATTAGAATAGAACGGTTTTCTTTCGTACTTATATCCTTCGTTTCTTAAATGTTCTTGGTTCTTCGGTGAATTATTTCTTACTGCGTATGGTTCTCGATAAGCATGGAACGGTTTTCTTTCGTACCTATATTCTTCGTTTCTGAAATTTTCGGAGTTTCGGTAAACATTCCCAGCATTATTAGCTTCTCTATTTTCGAATTTTCGTCTTTCAGCAGAATTCGACGGTTTTGGCTTCAATGTTCTTTGTACGTCTTCATACTCTTCGAATTTCCTTGCTAACTCAATTGGTGAATTAATGGTTGCCCATTCATCTAGAAAATGTTCTTTGAACTCGTACGGCGCTTTTCTCTTCATTTAGTCGGCTATAATTAATTCGCTGAGTTTCTCGAAAGTTTCTATCTTAAGGCCTGAAATCCATCCTTCGTAATAAGTCTTCAGTTCGTTGTAATAATCTGACCATGTGTGTTCGGTGACTTTTCGATGCGAAACAAATAGTTGGCGAAATTTTTCTGGAGACAATTTAAATCTTTTTAATAGCAGACTTTTTACGTGGTCGTAGTCATTGGCCTTTTCTGCGGGTTCTCGGGCGATCATGTGAGCTACGTCAATCGGAATCAATCCTATAAGTCGTTGGACCCAGTCTTTCTTCGGCAGCAAAATTAATTCAGCATGTCTTTCGAACAGTGTTAAATTTAAGCTAATATCATCCTTCATATTAAATTTGTGGAACGCTTCGTGAACAAATTTAGCCGGCGGCGTTGCAATATTTTCTGTTTGATTATCTGCATTCAGTTGCTGTTGTATTCTTAACTTTTCCAATTCGAGTTCCCTATTTTCTCGTATTCTTAATTTTTCAAGTTCGAACTCCCTTTCCTCCTGTATTCTTAATTTTTCTTCTTGGATTTTAAATTTTTCGAAATCTTTCTCCTCTTTAATTTTTAATTTTTCAAGATCTTTTTCTTCTTGGATTCTTAATTTTTCGAGATCTTTTTCTTCTTGGATAGCGTCTAGCAGAGCCTTGACGTCTTCCTCTACATAGCCCTCTTGTTCGATAATTTTATCCTTTAGCTTTATTTTCGTGTCCTCTTCCTCTATGATAAGTCCTAACTCTTTCGACAGCTCTATTAAATCGTCTTTTTTGAAACGTAGTAAGTATGCCATTTTTAATTAATGCGGATGTACTATTTTGTGGGGGAAAAAATTAACCTTAGAAATTTTTAATACTGACAGAATATGTATTTTGTGAAAAATTACTAATACCTTATTTGGCATACACTGTATACTAGGGTGGAGCGAAAAAAATGAATTTTTGATTTTCGTAAACGGGTACTTTTCATTTACTGTGAATGAGGCTAAGTAACAATTCTGTAAAATATTTCACTTTTGCGACGTTATCTTTAGTCTGCGCATTTGGCCCAAAGTTTTGAAATTTTTGATTTTTTGTAGACTTTAAATTTTTTTTTTTTTTTTGAATATTGCAAATGAAAAAATTAGTGACGGGTGGTTATTAAATGGAAGAAACATGTTTGAAATATACGAAGAATTTTTTAAAACCATTTTAGATTATGATTTTAGTCTGCGCATTAGGCCCAAAGTTTATCAAATTTTCCGAAATTTCCGATATTTTCAATATTGAGCAAAAATGTTTTAATTTAATATTTCCTCTCTATATTAACTTAAAGTGCCTTCAAAACATTTTCTTAATCATTTTAATGTTTCTTTGAACTACTCAACTCTTTACTTGCTCATTGAAATTACCCAGGATTCACCACGAGGAAGTGGCCGCATTTTGTGTGCCACCCGCGCTCCCCTCGCTTCCAACCAATGAGTGCACACATTTACATTTCTTAGACGAGTCAGGAACAATAATGTGTTTCTTTGCGTAGGAATTTGTTTGCATTGGTTTTGATGGATGCACTACAAAGACAAGAAACTACAAAGGTGTAATGCAGAAACTGGAAGAAAAACTTGGTAGACCTCCGTAATGGAATATTTGCCAATTACATTTGAATGAACTTAATTTGCGGCATTTTGTTGCAAACACTAGACCTACCAGTGGACCAAAGTGATTTTTTGGGCCTGTTGGAAAAAGCTAAACAACATGTTATACTTTCAAATCAGTTGAATATGAACCTATAGAGTTTCATTGATCAGATCGATGGTGACAATAAAACTGATTTTAGTACTGAGCGACAGTAACTTCATACGATGAGCAAGGTAGTTTTGACTGGGAAAATATCCAAAAAATTATGAAACAGAAGTCCAAGAAAGCTTTCCCAAACCAGATGGTTGACTACAGCAAACATAATCTTTAGAATATAATTTTAAAAGAGTTCGTAACTTTCGCGGTAAAAGTGTCCTTGCTTTTTTAGGATGAAGGGCAGACGTTACTAATTTAGCTATGAATTTGTGTGAGATTACAAAGAGTTACACTTATCTCTCCGGGAAAAAGCAGAAAATTGTATTCACATCTATATTCAAAACAATGCATACTTTGCACCCTAGAAATATGCTGTTATCGATATCAATATATAATAAAATGGTTCTATGTATGTTTGTTCCTTGTACAAATGCACAGTTTTCGTCGGATTTTTATCAAACTTGGCACAGAAGTTCCTTGATGCGCTAGAATTCACATAGGCGGGGTTTTGAAATTCTAAAAAAATCCAAAAAGCTCAAAATTCAAATTTTTTGTCTCAAAATGGCCATTTTCTTTCAATTTTGAATAGATAGAGTTACTGAGATAAGAGTTTAAGCATACAAATTGATGAAATTAAGAAGGATTCAGATTAGGAGTATTTTCCAACTAAGATTACGATTGACAATGAATTATCAATTTAAGGCTCACCTATTTCATTTTTGCATGAAATAAGTTTTTATATTCCCATGTGGATGGAATTCATTCAAATATTTTTAGAACTGTGTTGTATTAATAAGCACCCGGGCAACGCCGGTAATAATCTAGTTAGTTCATAAGAGAGAGCGTATAAAGAAACTTGTTTTAAATCGTATTATCAACGCTCAATCTAGAAAACAAACAAGTTCAGACCCCAAAAATAGATAAAAAATCTATTTTTATACATCAGATACATCAATTAAAAGTCAGAATACATCGATATGATTTCTTGTTGGAATGATGATGGATTGATGAGTGATGGTATTTCTACCTTATGATGATGATTACCCTTTCTTGGGTGTTGATAAATAATCGACGGACCATTGAATAATTTTAAGTTGTTTATTTATGATACTGATGACACCGCTGATAGTGGGTGTTCATCTGACAACGTTCCTGTACGAAGTGAGTTGATTTTACAGTTGGCCGCTAGGCGGCGTTGTAACGCATCTGGAATACGTCAGTGGTCTGAACATACTCCCGGCGTTGAAATGATAATTTAAAAACAATTTATGAGAAAAATGAACAATAACAGAAATTTGACCAATAATATGTGATAAAGTAAATAAAGACATTTAAAAATAAAACAATATATAAAGTTATGCAACTGTTCTAAATTCAGCACAATATCACTACTACAGATTAAACAAAATTGTGTATAAGAAAACAAAAACTGGTACTTAAGGATCGTTATTGATAGGCAAAAGACAAATGGTGTTCACACCTCTTTTGAACACTCCTGTGGCAGTTCTTACAAGAACTACTCTTACCTTTTCATCTTTGCCTTTAACTATACCTTCTATTCGACCCAATTTCCATTTGAAAGGAGGTAGATCTGGGTCCTTTAATAAAACCATATAATTAGGGTTTATGTTGTCTTTAAGAAATTTCCATTTATTCCTTAAATGCAAGTGGTTCAAATAATCACGCGACCAGTGTTTCCAGATTTGTTGGGTGACCTTAGTTATTTTTTGCCATCTTGATAAGTAATTATCTGATGTTTCAAGAAGGCTTGGACTGGGGATTGAATTTAATGCCCTCCCTATCAAGAAGTGACCTGGTGTCAATGCTGAAAAATCAGTGGGATCAGATGACATTGGAGTTAATGGCCTGCTGTTTAAAATAGCTTCAATTTCTGCTGTTATTGAAGAACTCTTCAAATGTTAATTTACTTGAACCTATTGCTCTTTTTAAATGAAATTTGAATGATTTGACTCCAGATTCTCACTTGCCTCCGAAATTCGGAGATCTTGGAGGAATAAATTTCCAGTTTATTTTTTCAGAGGTTAAATATTCAGTTAAGTTATGATCCGGCTGGCTGATGATTTTGTGTAACCTTCTTAATTCTGCGTTAGCTCCGACAAGATTTTTACCATTATCTGAATAAATACAAACACATTTACCTCGTCTCGAAAAGAACCGTTTTAGAGCTGCAATTAGTGCCGTTGAAGTTAAATCTGTGACCAATTCCAGATGAATTGCTTTAGTAGCAAAACAAATAAATATCGCAACATAAATTTTCTGATATATTCCCTTACGTTGCCCTTTGTATTTGATTAGGAAATGACCACAATAATCCAGGCCACACTGTGAGAACGCGGGACTGGGATTAACTCTTTCTGATGGTAAATTACCTAATAATTGCTCTGCAGCTATCGGTTTATTTTTGAAACAAACTATACACTCATGCACCACCTTTCTTGCTAGGTTTCTGCCATTTATAGGCCAAAACTCCTGTCGCACTATATGCAACAAGGTTTGCGGACCAACATGCAAATTTTTTATGTGATAATGTTCCATAATTAATTTTGTGAGTTTATGCCTAGCAGGCAAAAGTTTTGGGTGCTTTTGATTCTCGTTTAAATTAGAATTCTGCAGGCGACCTCCAACACGAATTATTTGGTCCTTATCTAAGAAGGGAAAAAGATTGCTTACCTTTGAAGTCTTTACCATCCCCTTAGATTTTAAATCCTTTAATTCGTTACTAAATTCTACCCCTTGTGCCATTCTTACTAAGGCGTTTGATGATTCATTAATCTCTTTGATGCTGACGGGGCCTTGTTGTTTGTTTCCTGGAAACCTGGTATTGTTTATGAATCTACAAATATAACTAAAAATACGACATAATTTAGAAAATTTGTTACTTAAACTTAGAATGTTATCAAGAAATGCATTAGAGTCTGTAACAGTTAACAGTAGAAGTTCAGATGAATTTTTAAGTTCGTTGTTATACGCGTCACTATGTTCAATTTGTAAATCTGCTGTTGTTGTAGATTAAATGTCTGATTGTAGAAATGAAGGGCCGGAGAACCACAGAGAGTTCTTTGTCAACTCAGTTGCTGTGGCACTTCTGGAGATGACATCTGCCGGGGTTTCCTTGGACGGGACATGTCGCCAGTCATAGTTGGGGCATAAGGTGTTGACGGCCTTTACACGATTCGCCACAAATGGCTTGAGTTTCTCAGGTGGAGTCTTGATCCATGCAAGTGTGATTGTGGAGTCACACCACATGTAAATGTTATTTAATGTTACGTTTAGAGTTTTCACAACCTTGCCAACTAAACGTGCTAGAAGTAATGCGGCTGTCAGTTCCAACCTTGGAATAGTTGACTTTTTCAGCGGGGAAACTCTTGATTTGCTGCACAATAGAGATATTTTAATGTCCCCTTGAGTCGGTCTTGAGCAAATATAGATTACTGCTCCGTAAGCCTTTTCTGAGGCGTCACTGAAACCGTGTAAGTCGATGGAGACGTAGTTAGGACAGAGTATACATCTAGGTATTTTGAAATTGTTGACATCAGAAAGAGTCTGAAGAAACCGTGTCCATTCCTTCAGTTCCTCTGGAGGAATAGGATCTGTCCAGTTCAACTTGAGTGTCCATAAATTTTGAAGAAAGATTTTTGCTTTTGATATTATTGGACCAAGGAGACCTAACGGATCATAAAGTCTTGCTATGGTAGAAAGGACCTCCCGTTTTGTATAATTTTCTTGTATCACTATATTCACCTTGAAGGTAAAATAATCTTGATCATGCTTCCAGAGCATTCCTAACGTTTTTACCGTGTTAGGATCTATGTTGAATGTGTATTCTGGTTTGGTGTTGTCATTTAACAAGAAATCGTTGTTTGAAACCCACTTGTGCAATTCCATTCCTCCCCGTTGCAGTAGTTCAACCAGCTGCAATTGTAGTGTTCTTGCTAAATTTAAATCATGTGAACCTGACAAAATGTCATCGACATATGTGTCATTCAGTAAAACTGGAGCTGCGTCGGGAAAATCTTTAAGTTCATCCTCAGCAAGAGCCTTTAAAACTCTTGTGGCTAAAAATGGCGCACATGTTGTACCGTACGTAACAGTCTTTAATTTATACACTTCAACTGGAGCATTTGCATTTGATTTCCACAAGATTTTTTGTAAATTTCTATCGGAATCGTTCACTAACACTTGGCGATACATTTTCTTTATGTCTGCGCAAAATGCATATTGATGAGTACGAAAGCGAGTTGCAATAGAAAATATATCTTCTTGTATTGTTCCACCATTTAGCAAGATGGAGTTTAATGAAGCCCTCTTACCTATAGGTGCAGCAGTTGCATCAAAAATTACACGCAATGGTGTCGAAAAAGATTCTGGTCTTAAAACAGCATGATGAGGGATAAAATATTCTTTTTCTTCACTGTCAGAGCTAAGGTCTCTTTCCATGTGATTAAGAGCATAATATTCGTTAATGAAGGCTGTATATAAATTTGCTAATGTTTCATTTTTATCTAACTTTTTCCAAAGCGAATCTAACCTGGTTTGAGCTAATTCTCTAGAATCCCCTAATTCAGAAATTCCGTTTTCCTTTTTTGGTAAAGAAACCGTATATCTACCGCTTTCATCCCTTTTAACAGTTGACACGAAGTGTTCCTCGCAAATTTGTTTTTCGAGCGTTTTAGAATTATTTGGTTCGATATGATTGTCACCCGGAAATGATTCTAACTCAAAGAATTTTTTAACTTCCATATCTAAAGTACAATGCTCCTTTATTAAACCGCTAAAACAACAGTTTGAAATATTTAGATTTCCTGCTACTATGTACCCGAATACTGTGTTTTGAAGTGTCAAAGAACCATCATGTGATTTAAATTTACCTTCCTTTAATAGATCAAAAAATAATTCACAGCCAATTAGCATATGAATTTTACTCGGAATAAAAAAGGTATTATCCGCGAGATTAATTTCAGAAGGGATATTCACCGTTGAAATGTCTATGTTTTGATTTGGGGTTAGTTCTGTTATTTTTGGCAAAACAACAAATTCTAATGATCGGCGAAAATCATTTTGTTGATTGGAAATGATCGCTGACACTTTATATTTTGCGTAACATTGACGCCCTGTAATTCCGGTAATAGCGCAATCAATTTTTTCCCTTTTCAAATTCAAACTATCCGCTATTTCTGAACTGAGAATATTCAAGCTCAACCCTGAATCCAAGATGGCCTTTATTTTTATTCTTTGATTGTACTTATTCTCAATAAAAAGATTCGCGGTGCATAATAAGTTGCTCTTATTTTTCCTATCCAACATAGCAACAACTGAAGCGCTGCTTGTTGAATTCCCATTTCTCTCTACTGGCGCCTCATTCGAATTATTTATTACTGATCTCGATGACTCACCACTTGAAGGCGCCTGTCTTACTCGGTAAGGGCTTTCGCTCCGATTTACACTGAAGTGACAAAAGTCATGGGATAGCAATATGCAAATTTTCAGATGGCAGTAGCATCGCATAGAACAGGTATAAATGCGCAGTGCTTTTACAGAGCTTTCATTTCTGTTCAAGTTATTCATTTGAAGAGGTTTTAACGTGATGATGACCGCACGACGTGAATTAACAGACTTTGAACGCGGAATGTTAGTTGGAGCTAGACGCATGGGTCATGCCATTTCGGAAATCGTTAGAGAATTCAACATTCCCAGATCCACTGTGTCAAGAGTGTGCCGAGAGTATGAAATTTCAGGCTTAACATCCCACCATGGACAGCGCAGTGGTCGACCGCCTGCACTTAAAGATCGAGACCGGCGACGTCTGCAAAGAGTCGTAAATTCTAACAGACAAGCAACACTGCGTCAAATCACCGTAGAAATCAATGTGGGACGTACAATGGACGTGTCTGCTAGAACTGTGCGGAGAAATTTGGATTTCTTGGGCTATTCCAGCAGAAGACCGACTCGAGTGCCTTTACTGACAGAACGACATCGCTTGCAGCGACTCTCGTGGGCACGTGAGCATATCGGTTGGTCCCTAGATGAATGGAAAACCGTGGCCTGGTCCGATGAGTCACGATTTCAGCTGGTAAGAGCCGATGGTAGGGTTCGAGTGTGGCGCAGACCCCACGAAGCCATGGACCCAAACTGTCAGCAAGGCACTGTTCAAGCTGGTGGTGGCTCCGTAATGGTGTGGGCTGTTTTTTCATGGCATGGACTTGGTCCTCTAGTGCGACTGGACCGAACATTGACTGGAAATGCTTATGGGCAATTCCACGGTAACTTTTGTTACATTTTGACCAACGCTTAGGCACTTAGCACCTCAGTACAGACAAATATTGTCATAAAAACCTTGAATAAAAGTTTTCTATGAAAATGACAGTCAAAAGCAAAATTAAAATGCAAAAATATTCGATGCATTAAAATTTTTCAAAATTTAGCAGTCAGAATTAAGGCAGTAACTTACGTTACACAAAAAGGGAATGACATAATATGAAAATTGGTTCTAAGGCAAATTTCTGCTCTATTACAGCTGTTTTCTTGTTTGAAGTATAATTTATCAGTTCCTTATAATGCTCAGGAATTGATTTTCATTAATTTAAAAATTTATTTCAAAAATTGGGAATTATGGGAATTTTTGACTGGGTATCTTACGTTACAGTAACTTACGTTACAAAATTTAGTTACAACCAAATCTTAATTACAAAAATTAATGAATGTAAATTACAGCTTAGTTTAGATCAAAATATTCAAAATTAACAATTATAAATTGAATTTATAGAAATTTAATACCAAATTCAATGAACAATCGAAAATATTACATAACATAAAGCTTTTAAATGCGAAATGGTCACTGTTATTAACAAGTTCAGGTAGGTTAAATTTTTCGAATCACGTTTTCTCATAATAAATTTCATCTCGTTTATGGCCATATATAATAGGTTCCAACAGCAGCCATTACTTTTACTTTAAACTCGTTTTCTTCAATAATTATCACAACTCAAGGATACAATGTATTTTCGTACTTCATCACACACCATTCACCGACTTTTACCTCTGTTTTTTCTTCTTGTTCCTTGAAATACTTAATTAAACGAAACCGCACAGTTTGTCCATTTCTAGTTCTCAAATGTTGATTGTCAATGTGCGGATCTCCAGAAAATAGTTTTGACCAATTTTGCTTTTTCTGACATATTTTAGTACCATCAAGAGTGACTTTTATTTTCGAATCTGTAATATCCACATGACTTTTCACATACCCCTTTTACAGCTCATCTTTCTGCAGAGTTCAGTGGCATTTTAATGCAGAATAAAATATATTTCACCTGTAAGAGATAAAATATTTTTATATTTGTTTTTTCCAAAACATGTTTCAAAACTTTAAAGCATAACAGAAGTCCATTTCTGAATAATTTTTAGTAAATTACCTCTTAAATATTCCGAATGCAGTGATATAGTTTAGAGATAATTAATATCTTAAAAGCCAAAAAGAAACATGTAATTTATAATAGAGATGTATTGTAATCTTATTAACAAATAGAGATATTTTAAGAAATGTGATTAATTTAAATTAAGTAAATAAAGTACATTTAAAGGAATTCTTGAATAAATTACTTCTACTAACCACATAGGTTTATTTCACAATTTACTTTCTTTATAAACGCAAGTATTTAAGTCCTACTTAGGTAACTTACATTACCTGCATATTTCGGTAACTTACGTTACACATTTTGATTGTAGCACAAAAAATTAAATAAACAATATTTAAAAAAAAACTTTAACTATTTGCTTAATACACACTTATAAGATAGAAAATATAGCATTGTTAACATTGCATTGCCCTTTCTTTATGCACATCATGAACTTTAATATGTTTTTGGTAACTTACGTTACATAGAACAGTGCATTTTTGAAGTTTATATAAATCACATAATTTAAGTGAAAACATTCGTTTAAGCAATTCACAATATTGAATTAAAGTGTAATAATCAATATTCTTCCTTTAAAACAGTTATCTAAAGCAAAAAATTGAAACTTACCAACGTTGAAAGATTGATCATTTGCCTTACCAAAAGTGAAATATTCCATTTCCAACTTCAAAGTGCTGCCAAACTAAAAAATATTACATTCTTGACAAAAAATTAGTATAAATAATAAAGTTCAAACATTTTTAAATAAAAAAATATGCAAAACAGACGCATTGCTGTAGTTTTATTTTTCCAACGCTTTTCCACACTTGCATGGAATTGCCCTAATGTGCAGCTACTTGGAGATCACTTGCAGCCATTCATGGACTTCATGTACCCAAACAACGATGGGATTTTTATGGATGACAATGCGCCATGTCACCGGGCCACAACTGTTCGCAATTGGTTTGAAGAAAATTCTGGACAATTCCAACGAATGATTTGGCCACCTAGATCGCCCGACATGAATCCCATTGAGCATTTATGGGACACCATCGAGAGGTCTGTTCGTGCCCAAAATCCTGCCCCATCAACGCTTTCACAATTATGGACGTCTATCGAGACAGCATGGCTCAATATTCCTGCAGAAGACTTCCAACGACTTGTTGAGTCCATGCCACGTCGAGTTGTTGCACTTCGCCGGGCAAAAGGAGGGCCGACACGATATTAAGAGGTATCCCATGACTTTTGTCACTTCAGTGTATGTCTAAGTGAATCAGAGTGTTGTGCGTTCGACTGCAAAATCGGCATCGATAATTAGACTTACAAGGAAGTTTATGATTATACAAGCAGTTTTTACAAAGTTTATGATCGCTAATCAGCTGAATGCGCTCGTTAACGCTCATTGGTAGAAAGGCTGGGCATTTAAAAATAGGGTGGCATATGGTTTTACACAAAATGCAATTAAGTCTTGTAGGAGGATTTTTGTTCTGATTTACTACAAATGTATTCGATTTATTTTGAGTTTGAGACCGCGGTTTCGGTTTAGTTATTTGCTCTAGTATTACTGACCTCGACTGCAAAAAGCTTAATAAATCTGTCAGTTTAGGAATCTCCCTTGACGATTAGGATAATTCGTAGCTCTTACGCGTTTCGAAATCAATCTTTTCTAAAATTATATTAACAAAAACCGCGCTTGTTAAATCGTTACACTCTAGTTTTAAGACCTTTAATGCTCTCAAACTTTTGTTTACGACATCAGTTATATGCCTTAATCCCTTAGCTGTTTCTGTTTGCAATTTTTCCAGCTTTAAAATTGATTGGATATGAATGTCAATGACTGCTCGTTTATTTAAGTACCTTTCTTCTAAGGCTTTAAACAATGAAGTAAAAGTGTCATCACTGCATTCAATATGTTTTGAAATCGTAATGATGCCTTTAAATAATACAACTTTTGTTCGTCTGAAAGACCTTTGTTTTCAGTTATTAAATTATTGAATTGCAATTTAAAATTAGAAAAATCTTCAATTTTGCCAGCGAATATTGGTAGTGGGATTTCTGGCAATTTTGTTGACATAGTTATGCAATTTTCAATTTTATTTTCCATTTTGCTCGTTTGAGCTTGGTATTTGGGTTTGAATTTAGAGAGTAAGTATTGTAAGCTTACCTCTAGAGCATTTCTCTGCTCTTCCATTGCCGTCATATTTTCATCGCTTATTTTTGCACCTTCTTCGGTATCTTCCTCGCACTGGAGATATTCCGTCCATAAACTGTTGATTTCACCTTTCATTTCTTCCAGAACCGAGAGTTTTTGTTTCGCACCAAGTCCTCTCTTTTCTATTTCTTCTTCGGTCTTTGGATCTGCTGATTCAACAAATTTCGAGATGTTTATTAACTTCGCTTGCAGTCTTCTTCTCGCTCTGTTGAGCTCTTTTAAAGTTTTTGATTTATCCATACTTGCTGATATCGGCTCCTGGCTCGCCAGGACCAATTATGGAATGATGATGGATTGATGAGTGATGGTATTTCTACCTTATGATGATGATTACCCTTTCTTGGGTGTTGATAAATAATCGACGGACCATTGAATAATTTTAAGTTGTTTATTTATGATACTGATGACACCGCTGATAGTGGGTGTTCATCTGACAACGTTCCTGTACGAAGTGAGTTGATTTTACAGTTGACCGCTAGGCGGCGTTGTAACGCATCTGGAATACGTCAGTGGTCTGAACACTTGTCATGATGTGGAAATTGCAAAGCCACCTTTTACACGTAATTTAACAACACAATATTTATAAAGCTTACTGGAAGCTGAGAATTTAAATATGATTTCCAAATGCGCTCTTTTTCAACTTCCATTCAAGACTCTATCAGTTGAAAGAGCTTTCAAATTGGTCACACGCTCTTCAAAATTGGTATGTAATCACAGGAAAAGAAAGAGTTTAGTAAAAACGAGGATATCTGGCAGAAATATTTGATCAATTTACGACACAAAGGAACAATTTAACTGTTAAAGACGTATCTAAGAAATGTAAATTCGTGCTCGCATTGGTTGGAAGGAAGGGCTCACGTGTAGGACCCGAAGCAAAGACTCTATAGCTTCGCGTAAGACTGGACACTTCAGCACAAATCAGTGCTTCCACTTTTCGACCATCGTCAGTGAAAGATTTGAAACGGGAAAAACCAACATTTAGGAGATCATTTGGCGAAACAATTTTAGTCAAAAGAGTTTTACCCACTGTTGGGCGATACATCGCCAACGCGGTGGCGTCGCCATACGATGGATCATGTTGCTCGAAGAGGCCGAGTTCAGACGGGGGGACATTTTGGGGGTCGCGGGAGCATTTCAGTACGGAGGGAAGGGGGAGTGAGTTTTCAGCGAAAGGCTGTTTATGGACAGGTTGTGTTGAAAAATTTAACAATGAAATGAAATGAAGCGCGAGAGGAATAATAGAATACCCGATGACAACTTTAATTTCTCTCAAATATATGCAAGAATTTTGAAATCATGCTGCAAAATGGTGAATGAATTTAAATATTCAATCTATTTTTGAAAAGCAATTAAGCTGTGGTGTTAACAAAAGGGGTCAGTAAAATCAGTTACAGGCGACGCACTCGCATGTTTATAAATCCTGTTTTTTTTTTTTTTTTTCTAGGTTATTTCTTTCATTTTTTTCTGTTTTTTTATTCGTTTTTTAAAGCAAATGTTTTGATGTCTTTGATCGTTATTGAAATCGTATTATTTTAAAGTTTTACTACGCGTTACTGGTTTTGACACGTCTTAGTAACTGGCAATAACAATTACCAGTGGATATTTTTTATGCTATAGAGAGGTAGGGATGTAAACCGCAGCCATCATTGGACCATCAGAAAACTGAACCTTATGTCTTAGCTGTCCAAAAATGGAGACCTTCTGTCCGAGGGTCTTATGTCCGCTGGACCTTCTGTCCCTCACACCCTTTGTGCGTGGACCTTTTAGATTTGGACCTTGTGTCCGACTCTCCTTCATTATTGGCTGCTGGTAAGAAAATATTTTTTTTAAAGAAATTCTGGAAAATACATGAAATGTTTAGGATTAAAAATGTGAAGCTAGTAAAAAACAGATGTAAATATTATATAATTAAATAAAGAATATTTAATTTGAAAAGCTAAATTCAACTTCGACTTAATTGTTGAGCAGCTATTTTGAAGATGTTTAAAATTAATTAAGAGTAGTACCGTAAAATGGGGTGAATCGGAACACTTTTCAGCTTTGATTGCAAAAAAAGCAGTTAAAAGATTTTTTTCAAGTTTCATTTTCTATGTAAAAACTTCGGTCTTGCTTTAGTTTTGATATTCCAAGCAAAGACAAAACATTTCGAACAATTATTATTAAAATATATAGGAAATTATGGGTGTTCCGAATCACCCCGCTGATAGGGGTCAATCGGAACACATGTTAAAATTTTTATTTTTTTCCATTTAACCTGTAATAGGTCTCACAAACATGAGTAATGTTGATGGGGGAGATAAAGAACAGATAATTACTGTCAAATAAAAGCATAATTTCAATACCAGTAAACATTTATAATTTGTCAAAAATCAAAATAATTTTGAACTTATGAAAAATGAAAAGTAATTTTAAGAAATGCTTTTGAATTGAAATACAAAGATTTAACATGAATGAAAGTCACTCATGTCGTCCACAAATATGTACTTGTCCTTAAAACTAGCAATTGTGACTTGGCTTAAGTTTTTTCATAGTATCTTCTTGGATGAACTCTGCCTTTTCTTTAGTTTCTTGAAATCTCTGGGTTTCGGGGATTGTCCTGAAAGATTTTAACTCTTATTCATGACTGTCTGTGTACTGCCTTTTGCTATATAAAGTCTATATGACTTTCTCCAGCGTATTTTAAGTAAAAAAAAGTCTCCTGGAGAAAAAATGTTTTGAAATCTGCAACTTTTTGTTATTCTAAGATCTAGTTGCTCACGAGAAGGGATAAACAGTAATAAATCCTTGTCCTTGTCTTGATTAGAAGAATTGGGGTTAGAATCTTGATTTTCAAACAGTTTCCTTCAAATAAGTTTGAATTGGAACAACAGAACAAAGTGTTCCGATTCACCCCGCAATTTTTTTTCCTATGGCATTTTTCAGAATTCTTCATTTTTATGACACAATTTATAAAAAATGTAAATTCTAATGTGGTATTCTGTTAATCGGATACATGTATAATTGAAACATACCACTCTTAGGTTTAAAATGTCAGAAGGTTTGTTTTTGCATATGAAGTTTTGCAGTCTATGAAAATGTGATGTTTTCTAGCATTCCTCGTGCAGCCCTCCTTAGAAACCAGTAGCATTTCCAGATTGACAAAAGTAATTTTTTCCTACTTCCTATGATCTTGCCTTTCTAAAAAAAAAATTAACGGCGAAAAATACCCAATAGTATATTTATGAAGAATTTCTTTGTACGGCCAGAAAGTTTTGTTCCGATTGACCCCGCTGTTCCTATGCACCCCATTTTACGGTATCATTCATTTTTCATTAATACTCCTAAACTCTGCTCCAGTGGTTGGTAAAATGGAGTTGTAAGCCGCAAATGAATGTTTACACAAGCATTTTCATATTACAGAAGCGGGTGAGTAAGAAATTTTATTTGGATTGAACTAGAATCTGTGTACTAGTGACTTAAATAGTTTTGTCCAACATAAATTTCATATTATATGTTTCTTTCTGTATCCTGTTTTTTGGTCATTACGCCAGATCTTCTTCATTTCTTTATTAAATTCCATGATTTACCCCTCATTTTAAAGCATACTGTGCGGCTATTGACGAAAAGTAAACCTTTTTCCTTGCCCAAAAGAAAAAAAAAATCAGTTTCTTTCTTTTTTTTTTTTAAATAATTTTTATTGTGCATCATTTCAATAAATAGGATCGGGAAACTAAGCGGCTAGCACGGATGATGGAGCGTCGTGCTTATGATGGGAACGGCGTTTCCGAATCCGGGGAGCAGAAAACCTTTCACTGGGTTTTTTTTCTTCAGCACATTTCTGATCCATTTTTCCATTAAAGCGTGATTTTATCTCATTGCAAGATCCTGAGCTACAGATCTGTTGCTGTGAAAATCGGGAAACAAAACATTGATTTTAACTCAGCAAATCGTAATTTAAAATCTTATGCAATAATATTTCTCTAGCCTGTTTTCTGTTACCATGCGAGAACAATCAAATTCTATGATTTGCCCTTCATTTATGATTATCGTGCTGGCAATTGGCGAAAAATAGGTCCTCTGTCTATTTTTGTTAATTTTTATTTATTTATTTTTTATTACACATAATTACAAGGAATAGCAAAGGAAAACTGATATGCAATGGCGCGGTTGGATAGTTTTTTTTTTTTTTGTTTCCACATAATATTTCGCAAAACTACAAAAGTAATTTCTCATTCAGCAAAAAAAAAAAAAAAAAAAAAACAGTTAGTTTCACGCCTGTTTTTTTTTTTGGGAGGGGGCTATTTTCCAAAAAATTACCAGAAAAATCGATACTGCTCTCAAGCTCGGAAACTTCGCGCGGGTGAGCTAGCATTGAATTAATTCTTGACTTGATATTGGCCCATTTTACGACGGCAACAAAAGTTTAAAAAGCTCAATTGCAAAAAAAAAATCAATAAATAAGTCCCCTTCTTGTGACAAAGAAGCCACCATGCTCGAAAAATACTAGATTTTCCTTCACATATTCTAAGCAGCTATATCTTGGACTTAGGGCTCGACCATATGCGTAAAAGGATAGCTCTGTATTTTTATGAGTATATAATATTAAGAGGTAAAAACTACACAAGTGTAATTTCACGAAATACAATCATTTTGTCCAGCACGAGATGCATTCACGCACGTCATACTTTTCATTAGTATTAATAATTAAAAAAGGTAATAAAAACAATTTGTCACTTAAGAAATCACCAACCTATTTTGTCATTACCTTTTTAAATTAAATATATAAACATTCTCGTGCGAACAGACTTTCTAGTTTTTCGTAAAAGGAGCTGCACTAGGGTGATTCAGAAATGTATGGAAAAAAATAAACTTTGTATTTTTGTGCGTCTTACCCTCTTATTTTGTGCCACTATATACACTGATTATTTGTGCAAAATTTTGGCAAAATATATTAATATTTAGAGGTCGCTCAAACGCCTTGAAATTTCGTGATATTGACAAAAACGTGATCGTAAATGATAGCTATAGGGCAATTCCACGATAAATTCCACGATAGGGCAATTCCACGCAACCAGATGGTCAAATTTTCAAAATTAATATTTCTAAACAAACAAGGTATCATTTTAAAGGTAAAGAGTTGTATATTTTGAAATTCATGTCTAAATTTTGATAACTTAAGTTTTAACTAAGTTACAAGAGGTCAAACTAAGGTCAACATCCAGAGCGTTTTCAAACTACATTTGACGACTCTCAAAGAAGCTCTGTTTTTTCCAAAATATACATACTAAAATTATGAATTAAGACGAATAACTATTTACATATTCAATGTACAACAGGTGATGTTGCAAAAATGTGTGAGAATATAATTCATTTTGATTTGTGACAGAATTCTCATGGGGCACATTAAGTGTTTTACGTCCGACACCAAAATGTACGATTAATTATGCTGGGCCAATAATTTTAAAGCTACATACATCTAACTTTGTATGCAAAGTAAGATCTTTGGTCTCATTGATGTAACCTATTAACATTTTGTGACAAGTAAATATTTTCAATTAAAATCTAGGTGTCGGACGTAAAGAATTTTTTTACGTCCGACACCGTTTACGTCCGACACTGTTACATTCCTTATATAACACTTGTTTACAACTGTGATTCTCCATATTTTGCTTTTAATTACAAAGTTAAAGTGAAGCATGATTAAAAAAAATGATAATTTTGACTTTACTGTGCATACATATACTTTAAATTTACTTATTAAATAGTAAATTTTGCTTCAGAATAATGCTTTAAAAGTTTTTTTTCTCCTCATGAGACATTTATATTAAGACACTTACAATGCATCTGAGTTGTTCTGGGAACTCTTGAATTAATAAAAAGTGCATATACATATTATTGCTTTGAAAAGAACAGCAACCCAACTTTTAAGTATTCATCTAAAGTTTTAAAGGCTAGATCATCACAACACAACCTGTATTCTGTTTCGCAAAGAGTCAGAATACATGGATTTCGTAGTTGTATTTGTACAAGTGGATGCTTACATTTTTTATCAGTGTACTGATTAATATTCATATTTGCTGGTTGATGGTGGTTGATGCCATAGGAGGCACTGTGAAAAAATCGTTTGGCACCGCGTTAAAGCAGGAAAAATGACGGTGACAAAAGCGGAGCAATTTTCTCAAGTTTCAGCACTTTTAAATCCAAATATGCACATAAAGTATATTCCAGCAAAAGATATACACATAGATACAAAGCATTTGCATCATCACTGGAAAGCTGTTTTAATTCCAGGATCGAAGAATCTGCAGATCTTGATACAGTAAACATCAATGACTGGGTTGTGGTAACGCATGATGCCATGCTTTGTCTTGGATGTATCACCAAAAAAATTACATTGTAGTATCAGTTATGCATAGTTCAAAAGGTTATTTTAAATGGCCAAGAACTGAGGACAAAATATTTTACAAATTACGGGACATTATAAACGTATTCGTCCTCCGATCCCAACAGGAAAAAGGGGGCAGTTTAAATTTGATGAACCCTTTTAAATGTTAAAAAATAATATGTGTGACCTAGGAATAAAATTTAAGCTAATTTTCTTATTTAAAACTGTAATCATTGCATTTAAGAACAACGGTTTAGGTCCAATTCGAAGAGTTTACGTCCGACACCGCAAATTTACGTCCGACACCAAGGTAAAAGTAGTTCCAAGTTCATTTTATTCAAAACAATATCATTAAAAAACTGTAAAATATGCTTTAATCATAAGTATACTATCGATCTTAGCTGTTTTTGAAATTAAAAGGTAAGCCAATTCGCAGAGTTTCAGTAAATTTTAAGTGAATCTCCAATTTTACTATTTGTGCGTTTACGTCCGACACCAACTCTTTAAATCTTCTTAATTTCTATTTAAGAGATCTATTTTAAAAAACTAACATGATTTTTTATTCATTATGATGTAGCGAGTATTTTGAATACCAACTTAATCATTTCTATTCAGTTTATATTTGATAAATGGAACTAAAACTAAAAAATATTTCTTCGTTTTTTACGTCCGACACCATGGAATTGCCCTATAGACAAACGTAGCCTTTGTATTTTTATTCGTCTTACCGTCTTATTTAGGCCCTTTATATACACTGAATTATTCGCTCAAAATTTTAGTAAACTATATTTACATTTAGGAGTACTTCAAATTTTGTGATAGTGGCACAAATGCGAACGTAAATAATAGTAATAATAAAGTTGCTTTATTGATTTTTTATATCTCCGAAGAAAAAAAGCGTGCAATCACAAAATGAACTATATATCTGAAAAACCAATGAAATCAGAAAAGTATGAAAACTAATCAAATACGGAAAAAATATAAAAAACAAATTTAAATACATTAAATATATAGTAATTCGCTCATTAATTCTTGCCATACTTTTTAAGGTTACTTTTTTGCAACTTTGAAACCTTTTCTGTGTTCCTGTACCACTTGAAGAAGACACTGTCTTTGCTTTTCGTCGTTAGTTATAGTCTTAACAAATGCTTCAATAAGGGCCATGCCACGCTCCGTATTGTCGTTTAAAATCCTCAGTTTTTTTTGGTAGTATAAAGCCTTGTTGGTAGCTATCTTAAAGATTCGAATGCTCAGGATCAAACAGCTGATATATTTTAAATTTCTTCTTTACATGAATAAGGAAGCTAAAAATATTCCAAATCATTTCTTAGTGCTTGCACAAAAAGGGTTGCTGGGAACCCAGCTCTTAAATATTCTTTCTCATTAACGATAAGAATGTGAAAGAATTCACATTCATATGTTACGAATACCTTTTGTTTGTCCAGCTGCAAGTTTGAATTGGTTGGGAAATATCCATAACTTGAAGCCATAAAGAATCTTTAACACAGATATAACACGAGGAACCACTCCTGGGACACGAAAACATACACCAAGAGAAGGTGCTCTGCTCAAGAAAATCGCACTAAGCTTTAGTATCTTCCTTGGACATTTCTTTTACATGGGTCATCAGAAGTTAACTTTGCGCAACTTCCATTACTAGTTGCACGTTGCTTCTGAATGTGCTACCAACTCCTCAACCTCATCGTTCCTCACTCCAGGTTTAAAATTAGAATGTTTTATTCTGGACTATGATTGCTAAAACCGCTTAAAACGCAGTATTGTAGATCCAATGGCAGTGCATGGTTCCACGCAATTGCGTGAACATCGCATCTGACATTGCACGCAATCAAATACCCCAATTCTACCTATTTCTTGGTTTATCGGTTAAAATACCGAGAGGTCAAGAGTAGAATAGATTTCGGTAGTAATACCACAGAAAACACAATGTCTAAAACATAATGGCGGAAAGCACAATATAAAAGTTGCTTCCCTAGGTTTTTTTTTCCCCCAAGTTCAAACATGCTCCAACTTTAGTACCGGTAATGCATGTCGTATTGAAACACATACCACGTACGAGATCAGTAAGTTCCCATTTATCTAACTGGTTATCGTATAGCAGCATTTTCCGTAGCAATTCCAATGCCTGACTAACTTACTAGAGCTCAGATGTAAATCATTAATGCTTGTGGTCCTGATACTAATACTGGTATGAAACCCGCCGATCATCCTTCATTTTCCCAATATATTTTGCATAAGTGTTTCGTTCCAGTGAACTATCAAGGGAAGTCCTAGATTTAAATGACTTTAGTAAGTTAACGGCCAATTCAGAATAGTTTGCATTAACCGTTAGTTGGACGTTGTCAAATCCTCCCCATTTTGACCCATACTTTGTACTGTAGCAGCTACTATCAAAGTGGCTTTCTGTCACTTATACTGGGCCCTGTCTAGAGTGGATGCTAGGTGTTTTAGCCGAATAAACTCATACACCTCAAACAACCGAAAAGAAAACAGAAACCACAGCCCGAGCTTGCAGCTGCATTTTCTACCCAAACTCAGGTAAGAGATAATCCAGCTTTGGAGCGGGGGGGGGGGGGGTAATCGTTACAACTCACTTTGAGCTATTATTTTATTGACTAATTACTTAGTAGAGTAAACTAACGTTTTAAGTTATTCCATTTTATATAAAGAATAATATTATTTCGGGTAATGAAGCTACATACTCCAACTCTCGAAATTGCTAATTTTCAACAGAATTCGACCGCGTTGAGCGACCTCTAAATATTATTCAATTGAGCTAAAATTTTACATACATCACATTCATGAATAGTGTAAAAAAACTGCGGGGTAAGACCAGAGAAATTCAAAAAAAAATTTTTTTGAATCACCCTAAGCTGCACATAATTTTTGTTTTCAACTATTTAAATTATTATTTCTCAATAATTCAGACCTGTTGGAACCTGAAATTTTTTTCGTCATTGTTGCATCAATAGAGCAAAAATATTTATTAATTCATACAGCGTATTACAAGTGGTTGAATTTGGATGTCCCTCACATGACCTATGCAAATGAATAGAAGAATTAACTAACAAAATTGTTTAATAAGCATACAATTGTATTAGGTGTATTTTTTTTATCAAATGTAAAGATTAAAAAAAAATGCTTTATCCTGCTTCATTTAAATATTAAGTTCTTGAACCAAATGTCGCTGAAACTATAGCGCCTGATTGTCCCGCATGTAACCCTGGAATGGTTCAGAATTGTCTTCGCGTAATGTTAAACAGTTTGCAAGTATTAGAAAAAACATTAGCTTTATAGTAAAATGTCATGAATACGTTTCTTTTGATTCATTTATGAATTCAATTTCTTAATAACAACAAATAAAATTGATTAAGCAACTGTTAAAATACCCATCATTGCTTTGAATATTATCCTCTTTCCTTTCAAAATTTCCTTCAATTTAAAGAGGCCCAGTAATATTATTCACCATTTTCATATATTTAAATACTTCTTAAATTTAACTTTCAACAAATATCTGCAAAAGTAAATAAATAATCGTACGAATTTAATCAATAATGAGTTGACTGTAATAAATGCTAAATTGCGTGTATCGGGAACCAAAATAGAAAAACCCTCCCCAAAAGTAGTTTCTGACTACTGCGTTGACGATAAGTTGCAGCAGGGCCTGATTACTGAATAGGCCAACTAGGCCGCGGCCTAGGACCCCCAAAATTTAGGGGCCCCCAAATGGCTAAAATTGCTGCAGTCAATGCCTAAATTTGTTTTATCCTCTGCCTAAAATTGTAAAGCCTCAGAACAGGGGGCCCCAAAAAGTATTTAGCCTAGGGGCCCGTGATATCTTAATCGGGCCCTGAGTTGCAGGAGAAGCTGTGCTAAAGATCATTTAGACCATTGTCTTAATAGTCCAAGGTGCTAACTGCTAGCAGATGTACAGCAAATTGTGCAAGTTGAGCTTTATAGGCTTTAAGGTATAATGAGAGACCCCTCTCGTCTACTCTACCTCTACACGCCTCTACACAGACAAACCAAACCCCTTGGCTGACGGCAAAGCAACATAACTAAAGGAGGCACAATCGGTGGTGTAAACCAAACTGCTGATGAGGGTCGTGACAGCAACAAATAAACGTGAGTAAACGACCCATTGAGTAGTTGTTCTTCGGTTAGGTGCCATAAATCTGAACTTCTGATAAGGTGGGGCAGGGTCTAGTCTCGTTCGTCTCTTTCAACATAGCCAAGAGCATCAAGTGATCACTGGAAATGAATAGGAATCCTGATCTATAGGAAATTTTACTTTTCTACGCAATCATGCTAATGTATGAAAATTTCAAAGCTCAAATTTTTATGTTATAACTTTAAAAGGAAAATTTCAAAAAATAAGAAAAAAATAATAACAAGAAATCTATTTGGGAAAATAAACTCTTCGGGGCTAGCCGGGGATAAGGGAAAATATACATTTTTTTTAAAACTTTCTTTATTATTTCAAGTGCCAGATTAAGGCACGGGCCAAGGGCAACGCAATTTGGGTGTTTGTTACCAAACCTGTAATTGAAGTGTTAAAATATTGCAGTAATTCTATATTGCACTACAGTAAGATGAAAACATTAAATATAGAAAAAAAAAATCCTTGCAATTGTAATCTCTTTACTGAAGTGCATGGACATAAACATGAGATTAATACTTTTGTGATTTATTTTTTGCAAATATTTTGTCGTCCTCTAGTTGGAAGATTTATGAAAAAAAAAAAATACGTTTAGAACTGGAAGAGTTGATGGTTAATTAATGCATTTATTACAGAAATAGCATATTGCATCGTCATCGGGTTTTAGATACATCGAACTTTAATCGATCGGACCACAGGAAAATTAAGGGCGAAAATTGAGTTTTAAATCGTGTTAAAAAAAGTAATTAAAGGCATAGGAAGATATTTTTCTTCATGCTTGCTTCTAACCAGCTTTTTAACGGCCACTTTGTTTCATTTATTCAGAATCGATCACATGGTTGTCGATTGTACATGGCGCTGTAGATTCAGTCACATTTTATGCAGAAAATACAATAAAAAACAATTACTGCCCCTTTAAAATTATTAATGCTACTTATAGAGCAAGCAAATGAATTTAGAAAACAAAATGCAATCCTTCACATATATCTTGCTAATTTGTACTTTTTTATTCTGTAGTCTAATAATGCAAAAGAAACATTACTTAAGTGTGTAAAAAAAATTAAAATAATTCTTTAGAGCAGTGGTTCTCAACCTTTTTACAGCTACCGGTGTCTTTAGGATTGAAAATGTTTTCGACGCCCCCTTTGTGGACGAGCGTGAAACTGGAACAGGGGGAGGAGGTACTGCAGTTTTTTTCTCCCTTAACTGCTATAACTCCATAATTTTTCCCAAATAGATAGTTGAAAAATGACTTTTGAGTTTTAAAAAAAAAAAAGTGCTTAAACTGTTTTTTATTCGATAATGTTTTTGAAAAAGCGGGCAATTTTTTCCTCTTAAAATCTGAGTAAGAGAAATAATCAAGTGCCTAAAATGGGGTTAGTTAAATGAGTCACCAATTTTGATCAAAAATAAGAATACTACGGTTAAAATATAAAAATTCTCCATTTTCAGCAATTTTCTTCAAAACCAATATAGTATGTTTAAAAATACCCTGCGTTCAAATAGTTCGCCAAACAGTGCAATCCCAAATCGTGATGCTCATATTTACTCGCAATTGTGTAATACGCATCCCCCATTTATTACAAACAGATATAGAAAATTAATGGAGATGGAAAATAGCAAAGTCAGATCTTCGATTTTTCCGAGGCGGGAGAAATACTTGAAACTACCGCCAGTACCTGTAATTCTTAAAGAATATAAATCAAGTTTTAATTGAAAAAAAATCCGAAATTAATTGAATCTAGGAATTACAAGAAAAGTTCAATTCAGAGAAAATCTTTTTGTACAATTTATTGTTTTGTAGGTTAGATAAGATACCAAAAGTTTTTAGTTCTAAAAACGCAATACCTTCTTAATACCTTTGATACTGTTAGGGGGATGCTCTAATTACACAAAAAGTCTGTCAAGTCAGGTAGCTCTGTTCTAAAAATTTTTAGAAACTAAGCTCTTTAAAACGCTATTTTAGGCTCAGTTTGGTCCACTTGGAGAAAGAGTAGGCTAATAGTTCGAGGCTCCATTCCGAAATCATTTTTAAAAATCATTAGGCTGTCTTTGAGAATGAAGATTTCCAAAGCTCTTCGACGGAAATGTCTAAAAACGAAATTTTAAGCTATGTGTGGTTATGTAAAGAAGGGGTGGGTGGTTCTGAACATTTTCTCCGGTTTAAGTTTTTTAAAAAGAGGAGTTTTAAAAACGCAATTTCATGAAGTTTTTCGGCAATCTGCGTTAGGTAAGGAGGAGAGGGGGATTCAGGACTCTTCCTTTCAAGTTTTTCAAGTGGACATCAATGTGACATTATTTTGGACAATTTTAGATTATAACGCTATAAAAGTGGTGATCCACCCCCAAAAACTTTTTTGAAATTTATAAGTGTTATTTGGCGAAGTCTATCTTTGATGACGTTATTAGAAGGATCAGTGTTCGGAAGATATCCCCAGAAAATACATTTTAAAGTTATCCTTGGTGATATAAGAGAAGAGGATTTCCTACCGTCCATGACTAAAACATATCTTCACATACATTTTTCAAAACATACCCACCGCCCCCTTACCGCCCAAAATATGTCCATCGCCCCCCTGCCGCCCAAAACATGTTCACCGCGCCTCAACATCTCCCCCCCCGCCCACTGGGGGGGGGGGCGGTGTTGTCCCCGTTGAGAACCACTGGTTTTAGAGCTTAATACACCAAAAATGTTTAAGTTTGTGAAATATATCAATATTTTTTTCCAAAGAAGCGTTCAAATAAAAATTTTTAGTTTAATGCGATTTCACGACATAATTTTTATGTAAGATTCACCCTAAAGACATCTTAGTGCATATTATTTAAAAGTAAAAGTGCTGAAAATAAATACATAAATAAACGAGTAAAATAATAAAACAAATAAATAAAATATCCTCTACATTTTCTAATATAAAAGAACGTGTATGTTCGAAAGAGGAAAATAAGAGCGGGAATAAAATTCTGTATATCTCACATTTTTTTTTCTCATCGCTTGCAGTTTTAGTTGATACTACCTGTCACTGATCTTGATGATATTTGTCTTTAACAAAATATTTGATGTAATAAAAGAGAAAAAGAAAAATGTGACCGGATAAAAACACGAGCTAGAAAATATCTTAAGTGGATTTTAAAGAATTATAGAAAAAGCAAGAAGTTACCTGTGGAGTACAACAACTTTTAAAATGCACGTTTGAAGCACTAAAACAACAAAAAATGCATCGACCTATTTCGGAATGACAAGAAAACCTCCGTAAAAAATAAAAATAAAAGGAAAAAGGTGAGATAACAGTAAACTTCATGATGATAATTTTTATAATTAAAATATTGGGGTAAAAAAGGGGTGGGGAAATAAATAAAGAAAGAAAAAACATTTAAACAGCTTTTCTCAGATGAATTTGGTGTCCAGAAATAAAGCACACACATCTTTTGCATTAAAAATAACTCCTTTGTAACCTCCAAAGCACATGTAAGCAATGTTTTATTTCATTTTGCGTTTGCAACGTTTATTATTATTATTTTGTTGTTTTTTTTCTCATCACTTCAAAACAGTTACATCTCTAATTTGAGTTCTATGCAGAAAGAAAAAGAAATAAACGTTCTTGAAGTTCAGAGCCTTATCCTGCAGTTAAAATTTTGTTGTCTTAGAATTTTCATGTTTCTTTTTATTTTTATGACCGCTCATTTGTCCGGATTGCCTACTCTACTCGCTCGTCCCTTTATCTCCCATTTTATCGCAATGCCTGGACCATAAAATCTCTCGGACAAAGTGTGGGGAGAGCTGCGGACACACATTTGACGATTCGTTGCTTGGTGCCTCAACCTACGTCCTCTTTTTCTTGGAATTCTGAGGAAAAAGCTTGGCAACCCTGACGCCAATTCCAAGAAACTAGAATTTTATCTTGGCGAGAGTATCTTTGCCCGAAGTGTGGTCACCTCCTCGTGGGGAGTCCTGGGTAGTTCCACATGAGCTAGCGAAGAGTTGCACAGTTCAAAGTAACAAGAAAATGAATAAAATCAGGTTTGAAGACACTTCAAGTGAATATAGAGAGAAAATACTGAGTTAAAAAATGTTGAAAATATCAGAAATTTTGGGATGTTTGATGAACTTCGAGCGTAATGCACGAACTGAAAGCATAATTTAAAACGGTTAAAAAAATTCCTTGCATATTTTAAACCTTTTTCTTCCATTTAATAATCACCCGTCACTAGTTTTATCATTTGCAACATTTTTTAAAAAATTTTGAAAAATCTAGAAAAAATCAAAATTTTCAAAACTTTAGGCCAAATGCGCAGACTAAAGAGAACGTCGCAAAAGTGAAATATTTTACAGAATTGTTACTTAGCCTCATTCACAGTAAATGAAAGGTACCCGTTTACGAAAATCAAAAATTCATTTTTTTCGCTCCACCCTATTGTATACCATATAATTATTGAATACTAAAAATAAAGAGAATAGATAAAAAGCACCGTGAAGCATACAAATATAGCAATGATAAAAATTAAAAATGCATACCGTGTATATTTTACCAAAAACATGACATGAAACAGCATAAATAAAAATAAACAATTCACTTCAATTCGAAACGATATTTTCATCGGTGAGAAAAAAAAAATCTTATCATGAATATCAAAATCAGCCAACAACAAAAAACCAAAAACAAAATAGGCGCCGAAATGTTTTCACTCTTGCGGTTTTTTATTTTTCTTTTCTCGGGAGAGGTAAGCGGGGAAAAAATTCAGCAGACGTCACGTGACGGCGTAGATAACGAAATTCTTTATAAACACACTTGAAAACGAAATTCTTTATGAACACACTTGAAGCACAATTTTGATGAACATATTAACACACTTGAAGCACAATCTTGATGAACACAACGAAACGGCACACTTTTGTTTCGCACGCAGGCGGTGGAAATCGTCGATGATTCACTTGGCGCTGGACGGCTATTAGTAGATAACTTTATTTTTTTTTTTTTTTTTTCGGCGAAGTCACGGTGAACATAACGAAACGGAACACTATTGTTTCGAATGCAGGCGGTGGAAATCCGTCGATGATTCACTTGAAGCTGGAAGGCTGTTAGCAGATAACTTTTATAATGTTTTCTTTCCATCGGCGAAGTCGCGGCATTGTCATCTTGGAAGGCAACTTTAGTTTCTTTTGTCGGTGAAGTCGCAGCATTGTCGTCATTTGGAATTCAACTTTGCTTTCTTTTGTCGGTGAAGTCGCAGCATTGTCGTCATTTGGAAGGCCGAGCCCCCAACTTTGTGGGATTTTGGCAGGGTGTTGTCTAGGGGGTGAGGGTTCTTAATGACGAGGCCTTCACTTCAAACACACAATTTATTAACACAGAACAAAACGAAACGAACACAAAACGTTACAGCACTATTCGTCACATCTTACTCAGTCGGCTCCTACACAACCTCTTTCTGACTGCCCGACGCGCTCGCCAGAGGGCGGCGTTACAAGGGCGGGAAACTCTGTGTTGCCACTAAATTCTACATTTATACATATATATATATATATATATAAACACAAAATTTTTTTTAAATATTTAAACCTGTTTTACAAACTTTTATAGACATAAAATATATAATAAGAAAAAACATACATCATGCAACATCATATATTTTGTCATACAAATAAAATACTTGTTTCAAATAACCTTTTTCTTGTAATAATATATGTTCCATAGAGCTACAATCTTACTAGAATGTACAGTACTGTTACAGTTTGACTGTACAGATGAATGCAGTTTTGTCCACTGCTGCGTGCAAAGCACAATGGACTTAGGTGCATAAACTTAGTTAAACATACTCTAACTTCATTATGACGTGGCGACATAGACTGCAAACAGAGCTCCCCTCCCTGTTTTTCTACCACGACTCTCTCCACATGATGAGTAAGTTTTAGCCTGGCGGATAAAGAAGCATACTCTAGTAACATAAGATCTCTATGGTATTTTCCCAGATTAAAAAAAAAATAAATAAAAATTTCAATTCATATAAAGGGGAAAAATGTTGAGTAAATTTTTAAATTCAAAGAGATGTGATTGATGAAGTATTGATACTAGAGCCCAAAATGAAATTCAGATAACAGTTAGGTAAATGAAAAAATATCAAATAAGCTCTGTGCTAAAATATAATTGAAGTTAAAAACCAGCATAAATAAAGCAAATTAGGTAGAAAGTACAGCATATAGCTATTTCAAGGCTACAATGGAACGTCTTCGTCAGTGCAAAAAGCTCAGCACACAACATGAAAGCTGTGCGAGAACTGTCAGTTATCTCACAGCTTTTTTGTGCTAACCATAAGCATAGCGTCGGGGGAGGGGGGTATAGGGGTGCAAGTGCCCCCCCATCCCCCAACTTGATGGACACTGAAAATTTAGATCCTGAGGCTTTGTAAAATCGAAACGAAAATCATAATCAGAGTTTCAGTTATAGTCTTTTTTCATTAATTTTATTTAAGTATTACACGCATGTTTGAGGGGGGGGGCAAAAGCAAATATAACCCACTGTTAAAATTTTCAATATTTGGCTCTTTATTTTTTCCGAAACAGGGACGAAAATCTTGAAAAAGTGTTTCAGTTTTCGTTAACGGTTATCCACTGACGTAGCCAGAATTCCCGTCTAAAGGGAATTTGTTTACTCAAAACAATCTTTAGGATTGACAATAATATTAAATGAAAGGCCTCTAAAGGGTGTACCCCCCCCCCCCCGTGCACCATATTTTATCCTGACTTTCTCCCTCCATGATTATTGTACTACTAAAATAATAATTCGGAGAAGTGTGGAATCATAAATCATGCTATTTTGTATAAGGCAATGAGAAGCAAAGGAAAAATTCAAGTTTTGAGGAAACACGTTAAGAGATCAGACCTTAGCTAGGCTTTCACCGGAAAAGAAGGTTTCTGAGTCGTGCTATAGATCAGCATTTACCAGGACTACTAGTACCATCTCTATCCCCAAAAGAGATCAGATAGTCAGGGATCCCTGATAGAGATTTTTCTGTTTATTACTATCAAGCTAATTTCTCGAGAGTAGCTTCATTTTAATGAGACGCCCAACTTTTCCTCTTACAACAATTCTCGATTGTGGTAGCTAACAGGGGTAGCAGGGATCAAATGTGTCGATTCTATGAGTCTCAAAAACGTATCACTAACTGTGGCTTTTTTAATTAAATCGTAAGATAATTATTAACATTGTTGAAAAACATATTTGTCCTACAAGGTGTATGGTTTGATCAAAGAGTCCCTCTCCTCCCAACATGTATCGATTACGAGGTCATTAAGAGTAATTACTAACAACCCAAGTTTTTTTCTACTGCTTAGTTAATATGTATATAATTTAACAGTTACATTGTCCTACGAATTGTGTGGTACGTTATCCTGGTCCTACGATCTAAAAATGTAGTACAGATGCCTGATGAAAAAATAATTACTATCAAGCTGAAACTTCTTGAATAGCTTCGTTTTAATGAGACGCCCAACTTTTCCTCTTATAACAATTCTCGATTGTGGTAGCTAACAGAGGTAGCAGGGATCAAATGTGTCGATTTTATGGGTTTCAAAAACTTATCACTAACTGTGGCTTTTTTAATTAAATCGTAAGATAATTATTAACATAGTTTTAAAAATCTATTTGTCCTACAAAGTGTATGGTTTAATCAGTCCTCTCCTCCCAACATGTATCGATTACGAGGTCATCAAAGTGATTACTAACCGGCTGAGTTTTTTCCTATTTCTTAGTTAATATGTATGTAATTTAAAAGTCACCCTGTCCTACAAATTTCATGGTACGTTACCTCGGTCCTACGTTCTAAAAATGTAGTACTCTGATGAAAGACTAATCAGCACCAAGATGAATCTTCTTAAATTGCGCCGTTTCAATGAGACACCCGACAATTTCATAAACGAAATTCTGGATTGTGGTAGCTAACAGGGGTAGCAGGGGTAAAATATGTCGATTTAATGGTTCTCAAAAATTTAATACTTACTCTTGATTTGTTAGTAAATATGAAGGTAATTATAACATAAGTGGAAAAAATATTCTTCCTACAAAATGTATGGTTTGAACAAAGAGTCCCCTCCTCCCAGCATGTATCGATTACGAGATCATCAATAATCATTAAAAATTACCTGATTTTTAATTTTTGCTTAATTAATAGTTATTTGATTTAACTTTTGAATTTCGTGGTACGTTATTGTGGTACTTCATTTGAACACACATTTTAAATTAATACAAGTAAAAATAAATTTACTTTGCACAATTTGGCAATATAGCTGAGCCTTGCCAGTACGCATGCCCAAAGCATATTATATATTCTCCGTAAATGTCGACCATAACCGTGCAAAAAAAAGTTTCATTCGACCGCGTGTTTGTCTTCTAATAACAAATGTCAAGATTTTTTTTAATGCTCCAAAATAATAATGGAGCGCTTTTTGTGCAATTTGTTTTGCAAAAATCCTACATTTCGACTGCCATAGTTTTACGGGAAATGACTACAATCCTGCTTTCTTTCGTAAAGGAAAAAGGAAACCTTTCAGCATTTTAAAGAAAAATAAAAATTTTCAAGAGGCTTTTATTCAACTCCTGCGAAGTCAACATACATCATTAACAACATCGAATGAGTTAGTTCGCAGCATTGAAGAGTACGTATGTAGAGTATATTCATTAAAAACGAAAAGTGACATCAACAAAAGTAGATACGAATTGTTTGAAAAGGGCTATAAAGCGAAAAATGAAAAAAAAAAAAAGAAATTTTTTAAAGAAAATCGTAGGATATGATCCTTCGAGTTTGCCGCCTACAAAGCAAGAACTACTGCAACAAATTAAGCGAACTGTATTTATCTGTAACGTATGGTGCAGTGCACACATGCGGTGCCCCACAAAAAAGTTGCCGGAAAATTATGGATGGACGATAATTGACGGCAAATACGAATACTATTGGTTTGATGATCCCCAAAGTCCATCCTTTGAAGAACTATCTTCTGACTCACAAGGTACCCTATTAATACTATTTTTATTTTTATTCGTTTATTAATTAATAATTGGTCAATTTCTTTATTTTTTAAATGTTATTACAGAGTCAGATATCACTAATGACGAAAATGAAGAAGATGAAAGTGAGATTAGTGAAGAAGATGATGATTCAAGAATCTGATGAAGATTAATTGTTTTTTATGAATTCAAAGACAATACACAAATAATTTAACTGGAAAAAAAAATTAGTAAAACTGAAACAGATGCTTTCACTTATTCCAAAGAGAAAGCGAAATTTACAATTCGTGTCGGACTCGTGATACCTACCTGTTTTCTTGTAGGATAATGGTTTTTCTGGATGGAGAATACACTAACCTATAATGTAATATTTTTGTCCTACAGTTAGTAATAAAAAAAGTGGTCTCGTGGTTCTAACAATTTCTGATCGTAGGACTGGGATAACGTACCACACAATTTGTAGGACAATGTGACTGTTAAATTATATACATATTAACTAAGCAGTAGAAAAAAACTTGGGTTGTTAGTAATTACTTTTTATGACCTCGTAATCGATACATGTTGGGAGGAGGGGGACTCTTTGATCAAACCATACACCTTGTAGGACAAATATGTTTTTCAACAATGTTAATAATTATCTTACGATTTAATTAGAAAAGTCACAGTTAGTGATAAGTTTTTGAGACTCATAGAATTGACACATTTGATCCCTGCTACACCTGTTAGCTACCACAATCGAGAATTGTTGTAAGAGGAAAAGTTGGGCGTCTCATTAAAATAAAGCTACTCGCGAAAAATTAGCTTGATAGTAACAAACAGAAAAATCTCTATCGTGGATCCCTGACTAAGAGGTTCTCCTTCTATTTACTTCCTACTGCTACCATTGACTTTACTATTCCATATTTTTAATTTTGGCACTTACGAGTACATCCCATTGTTTCTGGCTGCCTCATATGTAACTTTTTCAGGCATAAATTTTATAATTATATGTCACTGCTTATTATATTAAAAAATAATTTTAACTAGAAAGTACTTTTTTCACAAAATCTGGCTCATTGTAAGAGAGAGAAAGATAAAAGACGATCTCTTTATCTTGTGTAGTGCAGTGAAAAGTCAATTTTTGTAATAAAAGATGGATTTTACCACAGAATTAATTTTTATTTTCCCAAATCAAACATTTCAACTTTTAAGCACTTTTTTCGAGCATTTGTCAGTCATAATAGTCACATTAAAGAGAAATTAAATGCTAAATGCAGGCTAATGACTAAAATTCTCTCATAATGCATAATAAATAAAAATACATCAGTTTTTCATGTTTTAAAACTATTTTACGTTACGTAGTTTGTGTAGTACTTAACTACATTGTTAAGAACGTGTTTGTACTTATAAGCTACGATAAACTTAAGACTAATGATTTTGCTTCTGATAGTCTTCAATACATTCTCTCTCTCTCTTTTTTTTTTTTTTTGAACTTACCTTTGAATTCTTTAAACTTTTGTCATTGTAATATAACTTAGTCCTGATTGAGTAAAGATATTTGTTTTAACTATTTTTTTTTTGTTTTAATTTTGTTGCTTTTTCCCCCTCTTTTTCCTTGTGTTCCCTTTTTTATTAATATAACTTTCATTTATTTTGTTGTTTTCTATTTTTTGCTACAGCTGTGTTTTCATAATTTTAATGAGTGCATTTTAAATGACTATTTTTTGCTTACCTTTCTACTCTTTTTTTTTTTGCAAAAAGTGATCTATTTCTTCCTATAGTAGATATCAAGTTGGGTCACTAGGATCAAAGGCAGTGTTATTAAGTGCTATCGCAGGTTTTATCCCTGAAAATAACTTAGTTAAATATGCAACATTTCAGCAATTTCTCAGATTTAATATTTGTAATCCCCTTCCTCTTTTCTCTCGCTCTTGTTCCTTGTTGATTAATGTCTATGTCAACGATTTTTGGAAGCACAAGCCATTTTTATTTCGATCGAGTGTAAAATTTTTAAAAAGTTTTGTTTGCCTCGTTTTTCCTCACACATTTTTAATCTCAACTACTTCATATTTGGCCTTGTGGGATATAACACAATCGGGAATATTTACATCGATTTATTTACATTTATTTACAAGGTTTTAGTACAAGATATATCATGAGCGAAAAGAAGTTGAATAATCAAAATGGAATTCTGAGATCCGCACTCTCTGCGTCCGCGTGGTCTTTCATGGTTTTCCTTTCTCTCACGCGGTATCTAGGTGCGCCACCTAGCGGGTGTTGGCAACGCCACATCATCCGCCTGGGTAGTGAATTAGCCCAGCTTGGAAGATGTCCCGAAAGCGGACACGACGTCCGAAACGAGTAATCACACCGCCGGAAGGTTCGGGCAGTATTTTGGGCTCGGGCTTAGAGGTGGTGCCAGGGGGTTGGGAAACGGTGGACGGTGCACGGCCTTCGTCGTCCATTGTGTAGCCGGGTTTTACCCTGTCCAGGCTAACCCTGACGACCTTTGTCCCGATACGGATGGAAATCGTTTTCCCGTGGCGTTGCACAACGCGGTGGGGCCCGGAATAAGGTCACAGACTAAAGAACTCGAACAGACGGGACTCTCTAGCCTTATCCTATGCTTTTTGGCCGAGAGACCAAGCGTTGCCCGTGTATTACGAAAAAGCCAACATTTAGGAGAAGTTTGGCGAAACAATTTTGGCGAAAAGCGCGTTGCGGCTGTCTTAGAGGCAATAAGTCGCCAATACGGATCCGCTACGTTTTTGCAGCTACTCCGCTTTCTCGTCGAAGCTGAGGAAAGTAATTAAGCCGCAAGCCGTTTTTCGAGGGGAGAACCACCAGTGGGGGGGTCAAGTACCCCTCCTTAGTCTGTGGGAACATAGCAAATAAAGAGAATTTAGCTTTGTCATCGACAGCTTGCTTTTTGAACAAAGTAGACTGAAATGAGTTCGTGGCTGCGGCTTATGTAAAGTTATACAAAAGTAATGTGTTAAATTATAGTTTTCCATTAATATCGTAAAATAAGTTTCAGCGAATTTTATCTTCTGATTTATCTGTTCGCAAATATATGAAAAAGCAAAAAAATTAAAACTTTTAAACGCATAATATAATTTCAATTATTGAAATAAAATAGCAAATAAGTAATGATTGCTATTATTGCGCTAATTTTATTATAACAGGGCTAGGCGTAGTCCTAAAAATCCTAAAATTTTAAGTGTCATAAAATTCTTAAAATTTTGAACTTTGTCCTAAAAATCTTAAAATGTTTATGATTTCACTTTTTACTTGAGCAGGAAAAGGAAATTCACCTTAAAAATAAAACTTTTCATAGTGATTATTTTTACCATTTATGGTAATTTACCATTTTTTACCATTTATGGTACCATAAAATTAAGTTGATAATTCCTCAAATTTCCTTAAAAATGAAGAAAAAACCCATGTTGCTTGGCATTTTTTTTTCTGGAGAAGAGGGGAGGGGGAGAGCAGTGAACTGAAACATGTTCTCAAAATAAAGCTTTTTGTTTTATCTATACATTATAACACTAGCAGTCATTCATACTCTTAAAAAAAGGTTAAATTTGAAATAATAAAGAAATTAAAAGCAGCTTCCATAGCAGGTGTTGCAAAAAAAAAGTTGGGGGAAAGGAATAAGATCAAGTGTTTTAACCCCCCCCCCTCCTCCTTTGAAAATAAATGAAAAATCTGTAAACTAGAAACTGTTTCTCTGGAAAGTTGAGCTATGCCCTTGACAATATTACCTCTTTTAGGAGTGATAATAAAATATTTATCGTTGAACTGAGTTCAGTGGCGTACTCAGTGGGATAGCTGATAGGGCTGTAGCCCCCTCCGAAATTTTCGAAACGAATTTTTTTCATTCAAGCTTCAATCTTTTTTTTTCCTTCCTTTCTTTTCAAAGTCGCAAAATCAGAAAAGTTTTCAGATCAAATAATTAAATATGAGACAATAAGTTAAAAGAAAAAAAATTGATTTCTTTAAAGGTGTTGACTCGTCTATTTTACTGTATGTCACGTTTATGATTGTCTTAATCAATTCAGTTTTCTTAGTTTTTATTGCAAATAGATGTTTCAGAAACACCGACAACGTTTGTTCACTCATCATTGAAACCCAGTATTAGGAATAATAGTAAAATCAATAGCAAAATTAACGATATTAAGGCACAAATGTTCTAAAATATTGCAAGCATGTGATTCAGTAACACCTCCGTCAATGAAGAAAAATATTTCAAACTTCAATTTCATTTTCTGTTTTCATCAAAATGCTTTACTTTTTTTTTTTTTTAGTGATGTATTTTTGTCACATTAAATCAGTATTTATACCACAAATTCGAAACATTTTCTTCCCTTCACTACATTTTATGAGGTGCTCCCCCCCCCATGTCAAAGAGTCTCGGCTCAGCTCCCCTGAAATGATTTGTCTGCGTACGCCGCTGACTGAGTTTGATTACTTTCATGTAGTTTTCCAACTAAAACCTGCTCTAATAACATGTTTCTTTTTACTTAATTGCCCAAAAAGAGGCAAGCATTGTCGAGATTATGTAGCTCAACTTACCAGAGGAGCACTATATTCCCTTCCTCTCAAATTGCAGTTCTGTGTATGGGGGGGGGGAGATGTAATCAAAGTTTATCTTATGTACTATTGAAATAAAATAAATAAAGTGGAAGTTTTTTAAGCAACTGCTAAAAGATTTAGTTTTTTATCATGTTTAAAAAAAATCACTTTAAAATATTGAATTGTCTTTTGAAGTTATTCATGAATTTGTAGTTTTTATTGTTTTATCTTTTCAATTTTAAGACACAGCTTACAGTTAACTTTGAATACCTAACAGCCACTTTTTCCAAGTTTTGCAAATTTTTGACCCTCTCTGTATAGATTTGGGTGTGATCAATTTAATTAAAAAATAATTTTTGTTCCTGATGAAAATACAAAGACTGCATAAAAAGATTTTCTATTTCTGTAATAAAATGTTTATTTTCATACTTATTGTAAAATAAAATTCATTGGAAGTTTTTTTTTAAATTACCTGCTTACATTCAACCTGATTTCAATCGCACGATGAAATATTTCTACTTTATAACGTGTTATGCAGCGTAAGAGAATAAAATATTAAATGCATTCTGTTGTTGTTTTTAAGATAGAATTTGAAACGTTTGATTATTCTCTTCGAATATAAGTTTATAAATTACATTTAAATCATCAGAACTTGATATTTTGTTGCATTAAAAATTTCCTAAAATTTTATCAAAATTGTGTCTTATTTTTTTTTTTTTTTTGAAATCAATACTCCGACCCCTGTTATAATGTGCTATTTAAAATTTGAAAAGCTGAAAATGTCAAAGCAACTAATTTAACGCATTTTCTATGTTTGAAATGACTGTTGGTCAACAGTTCGATCAATGCACCAAAACTAACCAATCTCCTCTCGAAAAAAAAAAAATCGTAACACTTGCCGGAGCACTTAAATTTGACTTATTGCCATTAGCTTTTTATTTGTTTATTTTGTCATTCTGAGCAAATATTACTGGTAATAAAGCTTTACGGTCAACCAATAATTTTTTATAATGTGACAGTAAAAAAAAAAATGGATAATCAGAGACTGACCAGTGAGTATCCCAGCATAAACAGCAACTGAAGATCCTACTGGAATGATATTGGCAATTTTAATCAAATACAAGACGTGGCATTTGTCCAGGGTGGCAAGTTCATCATATTTCTGTTTTTCCTCACTTATACTCGTTAAAAAAATACTCACATAAAAGTTGGGAAAGAGGCCCACAATGAGAAAAATATGCATCGCAAATTTGCTTTCTGACTTTAAATATTTTTCTTTTCTTTCTTTTTTTCACTCTTAACTGTTTTTTCTACTGCGTAACCGAAGCCAACAAATCAGCTCGTCACTAACATTGAGTTAGAAATTATAATTTATCATCAAACCAGAGTTTAAAGAAACAAATAAAAAGAGCTGAGGATAAAAACTGTTCATTCCATATCATGTTTGTACAGTGATGCCCGTGTTTCGTTAAATTATTTTATTGTAGTTTATTTATTTATTTCAAATTACGTTTTAGGTTAAGAAGTCAAGGGGAAAAAGAAAAAGACAGTTTTAGGGAGAGAACATTGAATGTTATAAGCAAAAGAATGTAAATTATAAATACTTAGTACTCATTTAAACCGATTAATGCTGGAATGCTGATCACAACCAACTAAAAGCACTACATCATAACTTATGCATTTTCAATCCTAATTGAACAATGTTTTTAATATATCGAACAGATTTGTTCGATAAATTTAAAACATTGTAATTCACACTTTTTCCAAAACGCGGATATTCTAACTTCACGTCGCATCAATAAGCTACGAAAGCAAATTAAAGAACGAGAGAGAGGCAGAAGAAATGCCTTCTTTTGTGCCTCTCTATCTTGCTTGCCCCTGCAGGTTGCTTTTTCCGCCGTCAATGGTTACTCAAGTTGAGTAGCCATTCTGGGTTGCTGCTTGGAATGCGGTTGAGGACTATTAAATAAGAACAGAACTGAATAATTTTAGGTGTTGGTTTTTGTTTGAAGGCTGTTATTGTAAAATTTTCATACATTGGCTCTTTCTTTATATGAGCGACTCGCGGAAAAAAATCCTGTGCTGTCTTTCGAAAATAACCGATAGAATCCTATATAGTATAAAATGTTATTCCGTATTCTATGTAACGGGCGCTAAAGGAGCAGATTCTGTACACAAATATTCGAAACTAGTTAGGAATTTTTAAGGAATTTTTTAGCCATCTACCCAGCTATGAATGAGAAAAATTTTGGGCTTCAATTGAAGTGCATCGTTTGCTTATTTCTTTAACAATGAAGCTCACCTCTTCTTCTTCTTCATCTATAATTATGGTTATTTTTAGGGAAATTTTATATTTAAATCCTACTTAACTGCAAATTCCATTACATTTGAAAAGAAAAGAAGGTCCTAAAACCTTAGAAACTCCTGAGCCCAGTTGCCCAAAGCATACTGTAAAAAAAAAAAAAAAAAAAAAAAAACAAGTGGAAGGGTTTAAAACCTTAAATTAAATTAGTTTTTAATCAACAATTTGTTCTGGGGCTCCTGCACTCTTTTCTAGGGCCGCAGCTAGACGGGAGCTCTGGGGCTCTAACTGGCCCCGAAATAAACTATACAGCTTTAGTTTTTATTAAAAATAAAATAGCATTAATCTTGGCCCTTTTTTTCGCAATAGTTAAATTTAAATGTAATTTAAAAGGGACAAGTTTTCCTTCAGCAGTGTTTCTTTTATGAAGTTTCTCGAAAGGTGATTTAACTCTTGGGTACAAGAAAATAATTGTCAAAGAACTTTTCTGAAACTACATATTGAGCTTATGGTCAAAATATCCGAGAAGAATCTCATATGATTGTTGTTCTAAATTAAGGTTCTTGTTTCATTTCGTATTTCATATTTACACCATGAAGGATTTCTTAAGTACGATAAGCACAAGCAGGACACTTTAATTAACGTTACTATTGAGATACAAGAAAATAATGGTTGAATAACTTTTCTTAAAATAGTACATATTGAGCTAATAATCAAAATAGCTAAGAAACTCTCATAGGATCGTTGTTAAAATCGTTGTCTAAATGGTCCGAAAATTATTGTCTCGTTACTTATTTTCTAAATCTCTACAACACCATTTCTTTTGAACGATTTTTGCGTTTTTTACGATTGGTCATTTTATACTATTCAGTGTTGTGTATGTTGGTGAGTTGGGGGAAATAATAAAAAAACACTATATTGAACCGATGTAAGCAAGCAGCGGCGTACGAAGACAAATAATTTCGGGGAGGGGGCTGAGACGAGACTCTTTGAGAGGAGGGGGCGAACACCTCATAAAATGTAGCTAAGAAAAGTAAATGTTTTGAATTTCTGTTATCCAATGCTAATTTCAGATGACAAAAGTACATCATTAAAAAAATACTTTTAAGCGTCATAATTATTGTTGAAAAGTAAAGTGTTTTGATGAAAATAGTAAATGATAAAATTGAAATTAGAAAATTTTTCTTTATTGAAGGAGGTGTTTCTTAAACAAGTGCGAGCAATATTTTCGCAAATTTGCGCTTTGATAGCATTAATTTTGCCATTTATTTTACTGTATTCTTAATATTGGGTCTCAATCACACATTTTTTGAAATTTATTTAATACAATTAGATGAATGAACAAGCGTTCATCGGTGTTTCTGAAACATATTGGGAACAAATATCAACAATTCGAATTATAAGATAACCATCCACATCACATAGTAAAATGGAGAGATTAAAAAAAGAAAAGAAAAAGAAGGAATTTACTTTTTTCCCCTTTTTTTTTAATTTTGCCCCATACTGAATTTTATTTTCAAAGAAAATTTCATGTCATGATTTCAGCAAGAAAGGAAAATTAAATAAATAAATCAAAATAAATGAACGATTTCAGCTGAAATTAAAAAAAAAAACTTTTGGAAAATTTCGGAGGGGGCTGCAGCCCTATCAGCCCACCTCTTGAGTACGCCACTACGCAAGTGATGATGCGTGTTTATCATTTTCTCTTTCCTCGCTCGTTATCTCTGGAGATTAATGTTAAGAATTCGTCCGTCCACATTTTTTTATACTTTGATTGATCCTAATTTGCAAAAGGCATAACATTTAAAAGGTTTTTGTTTGATTACTTTTCCCTTATACTTCTGTAGTCCCAATACTCATATAAAGCCTCAAAATGCAGAATTTTGAATCTATTTTTTGAAAACTTTCCCAGGGGAGATACCCCCGGACCCCTAATGTTGGTGATACCCCCGCCCCCCCCATTCAAAAAAGTTAAATGCATTCCCTATAAAAGTTCATTCATTCAACAAAAATGAAACAGAAAAGCAGAAAGCAGGAGCATTAAAAAAGGGGGTGGGGACATGGGTGGGAGGAGATCAGCAAAAGAAAAGAAAAAAAAAGACCCATCGACACACACACACACACAAATATGCATGCGAGTATTTTTATACATCTTTCTTTCTTTCTTTTGGAGGCGGGGGGGGGGGGACGTGCGAATCTGGGTCCACCCCGAAAACAGAAATTCTGGATGCGGCCTTGCCACTCAATGCAAACTTAATCATTTTACAAAAGCTTGTTTCACGTACTTTGAAATGACTATTTGAAGGCTCTGAACATGGCAGCATAGTTATCGAATTCTACAGATAAGGTGTAAAATTTACGCATCAGCCGCCTCTCAGCTGCGGTGACGTCCAGATTTTTTACACATTTAAAAATTGGATTGCATCCGCATTTATAAAACTCGCTCGTTTTTCTCTACTAGGTCTTTCTCTCACATAATAATTTTGTGTTTAAGATTATTTTAAAATCTTCTTGTGTGTATGTCTAACTGTGTAGTTCAGCACTGCAGGCTTTTAATTTTGCTGGCTCTCATTCGATTTTCATTTGCATCCGAGTTGATTCAAGATATTCACAAAAATTATCATTAGTTTTCACCAGTGTCTTCAGCTAATGAAGATTTTAGAAAATAAAATTGATATAAAGAATTAATTGCTTAAGACATCGATAGAATATTGATATCGGGGAATTTTCAATAGTAAACAGTCAGAAAAAAAGTGTAATATACACTAAGTTGGGAATTTTTCAATATTTGCAGCTTATCTTAAAATTTTGGCGATCATATCTCGTTAGTTAATTATAAAAAATTTAGTTTTATATTTTATTTTCTTCTGATTTTACGTATTAGAGTCTATTTCAATTCATCTCATAAAAATGAAGTATTTTTCAGTTGTCCGAGTTCAATCGCTTAATAACCTTGCCCCAAACAAGCATTTGCTTTCACATTACAATAAAGAACTATAGATAATAAATACTGGAAAAAGCCGATAGTTCTGATTTAGCTTCATGTTTTAGTTTTAGGAATGTTTCTTTTTGTGGTGTTATTAGTGAGCATATGAGAGGCATGGAGTCAAATTCATCAGCTTGAAAATTACATCATGCATTGCATAACTGTTTAGGGGCCGGGGGGGGGGGGTGATATGCTTTCACAGCATCCGATAAAAATCCGTTTCGATAATTAAATATCGTTCTTTCGTATCCTCATTGTGTGCGATATTAGATGAATAGATTGATGCAAAATAATCTTGTGGTTATTTGTCGGTAGTAAATTCATGAATTTTCCGCAAGTGTAATTTCTTCCCAAATGCAAGAAATCACCAGCACAACTGGATTCCAACAAAGCAAGAAAGAGATAAATGCCTAATACCCTTGCGCTGTGCACATCTGGCATCCATTCTTCAGAAGAAAAAAAAAGGCCAGCCAGGAATACAAAACGACCACAGACGATCTTGCTATCATTTCCCATTCAGGTTTGACCATTGTCACTAAATCCGACATCGGTGTGGTAATTAGACCCGTCGTGTCTTCCCCTCAACAAACCTCGGGCAGCTCTTTTTTTCTTGGAATTCCTAGTCAAAAGCTATAGCAACCCCTGCGCCAATTCCGAGAAACTCCAGTTCAACATTGACGCCAAACGAGTGCCCACTTTCCCTGAATGTTAGTTTTCCTGTCAGACCGGGCAACTAAGGGTGGTTGTTTTCCCGGCAATGTCAGTCACGAAGAGTCCTTTCTTCTCCCCTATATATTCTTTGATAAGGTGGCTTCAGAGCCCCGCGGATCGTGTCGTCCCGCAACATCACGTGCGAACATTTGTCTAGGTCCTTGAACACGAAGGGAGTGATCTTGGAGTGCCGAGTGGCTGGTATGGGGCGCAGTCTGGCCATATGACTTCGGAGTCTATCTACGAGCGATGATGGGTCCATGGAGCAGTCTTCCGTCAAGGCCGGAGCAATCAACTCCCCAGGCAGGCGAAGGGGTTCTCCCTAGACCAGTTCCGCGGGAGATGTTCCTAAATCTTATTTCACGGCGCACAGTGGAGTATTTGAGTGAAAATCCTGGCCAAAAGTCGAAAATGCAAAGTTTGGTCAATCTCACTCTTCTATTCGTTTTCGGACAACTGATTAGACACTACGTCATAATCTACAACATAAAACCCCATCCACTTTGATTAAGACCCATACGAATGCTTCAAACTCAGTCGATGTGGAATCTGCGCTGCTGTTTTCCTGGAAGCTTCGTTTGTTGCTTACATTCAATGCGCTGTATTCGGTGGCTTATTTCGAAATTATAGAATAACACTAATGGATATGGAAGACAAAGCTATGTACTTTAATATGATGTGCAATCCATGTAGAATTTGCTTCGGGAAATATTTTTTTAATAGTGGTTTACACAACTTAAAAAAAATCGCTCTATTTTCAGTAATTTTTTTAAAAAGAAAGGTTTTTATATGGGTTCCGGGCATTTCCGGACGCAAGTTCGGGTATCAAAATTAAGTTTAAGGTTCCCTTTAAACGTATTTGAAAAGAAAAGTTGCCCCATTTTGCTTAAAATAGGTTTAAACTGAATGAAGTAAATTTACGTTTTTTCTTTTGGGTTTGTACATGTTCGTTTTTTTTTTCAAAATCTTATAGGAAGTTTATAGAAACTACAAACAAATCATTGTATGAGATAATTAAAGAGTATCCATCTAAAAAATTAGACGAAAAAGTTATATATTTGCAGAAATAGCTTGAAATAAGAACCAAATGTCCAGAAAGTGAACTTCATGGTTTGAGTAGTTGAAAAGGTGTTTTTTAGTAGTTGAAAAGGTTTATACTTTTAAATAACGTCGAACTTTGGAATGTACCTTGTACACAATAAGAAATAAAGCGAAGAATAGATAAGCTATCCCGTTTTGGGGTACTTTCTCCTATTTTCCAGAAATTTTAAAAGTTCATACTTTGATACAACATGACAAGTTGTTGCTTCATCTTTTTCTGGAGGAAGGGAGGGGGGGGTTACACATCAAATTACCACTATGGATGCCACCCGTGTTAGTTACAGTAGTCATAGTGTTTTTTTTTTCTTGTGCATGGTTAACTTAGTATTTTAACGATTATAACCGATCGATTAAGTACTAGAATTCAGAAAAGAAAAAAAAAAGGTTCAAATTTGTTTTGCACAGAACACTGAGCTATGTAAAAAGCATTTTTTCTTTCATTAACTAGTGTTAATTACAGTGCATTCTTTCAAATGACAAGAAGTACATCGCATTAAAGCGCTTTCTTATTCCATTTTTGCTCCTAACTAGATTTTGGCAAGTATCCAGCTGTTTCGGTAGGAAAGCTCCTGAACGAAAATCGGTGAAAATATTTCTTTCACCTCTTTATGAAAAAATTCATTAAAAATCAATGGAACAAGATAACTTCACCGTTTTTGCTTTAAATGGAGGTGAAATGTTTATATTGTATTCTTGGAAAAGTTTCAGAGCAATAACACCCTTAGATTCTCGGATGCATGAATTTTAATTTACGTTGATTGATAAATTAAGAAACGTCGAAAAAGTGACCTCTCTTCGAAAATTCCCGGAAAATCGGGAAATTACGTTAGAACTTCAAACAATTTAGACTTTTAAAGACATTGATTTGCTCTAAATAGTGATGCATTGTTTTTCTTCTTACGTTTACTAGAAACCTTTTTACGGTCGTAAACTCGTAACAGTCTAAAACATGAATAAAACATTAAATAACTTTTTTTCTAAATTAAAATTTTTAAATCGAGCTTCGGATTACAACATCTGACCTTTCAGAGAGCTTGTGTACCAAGTTTCATGGTTGTAAGCTGGATAGCTTCGCTGTACAGCGCACAAACGCACAGAAGGGTATTCCCTTCAGAAGAGCGAAAATTCCGAAATAGTTTTGGCCAGGATTTTCAGTCAAATACTCCACTGTGCGGCGCTCTGGATGCCGAGGAGCACTACTGGGAGAGCTTCCAGCCAGGAGGAGTCGGGGTGGCATATCAGAGACGCCTTTAGCTGCCGGTGAAATCTTTTGATCATCCCGTTAGCGATTGGATGGTAGCTTGAGGTTCTAGATCGTTTGAAACCAGACTGTGTGCCAAGGTAGTGGAAAAGTTGCGACTCGAACTGGCGGCCTTGATCGGTGGTGACAATTTCTGGGCAACCGAAGCGTGATATCCAGCCGTTGAAAAAGGCGTTCGCCACTTCCTCAGCGGTGATGCCTTCCAGAGGCCAGACCTCCGTCCAACGTGTAAATCGGTCCGTCGCAGTGAGGCAGTAGCGGAAAGACTTAGCAATGGGGAGGGGCCCGATGATGTCGATGTGAACGTGTCTAAACCTGACTGGGGAAGGTGAAAAGTGCTCTATTGGGGCTGTCGTGTGTCTGGTGACTTTGGATCGCTGGCAGTTGAGGCAGGAACGGGTCCAGGCACGACAATCGCTCTGTACTCGGGGCCAAACAAAACGGGTGGAAACCAGCCTGGCAGTGATCCTTGCTCCGGGATGGCTGAGTCCATGCAGAGAGTGATACACCTGGCGCCGAAGGTCTTTGGGCACGAAGGGCCTCGGTTTCCCTGTTGATACGTCGCAGATTACTGTCAAGTTGGATCCTGGAATCACGATTTTCTCCAATTGTAGAGAGGAGTCTTCCTTCATCAGAGACTGTAGTTCGGGATCCGATTCCTGTGCTTTCGCAAGATCTTTGAGGTCGACGGGAGCAGCTGACAGCGCGGCGACACGGGAAAGTGAGTCTGCTACGACGTTCTCAGCTCCGCTGACGTGCTGGATGTCCGTCGTGAATTGGCTGATGAAGGATAGCTGATTCAGCTGGATGGGCGGCAATTTTTCGCGTTTTTGTTGGAACGCAAAAGTGATTGGTTGGTGGTCTGTGTAAATTGTACAATGCTGGGCTTCCAGAATGTGTCGGAAGTGTTGCACAGCATTGTAAATTGCAAGTAGTTCACGATAGTAAGCTGGCCATTCCGATTGTTTGGTCGTCAGCTTTTTTGAGTAAAATGCCAGTGGCTGCCAGGAGTTGTTCGTGAACTGCATCAGTGCTGCTCCCACGGAAAGGTTCGATGCATCAGTGAATAGTCCGAGCGGAGCTCCGGGAACGGGGTGTGTGAGAAGCGTTGCTTTGCCAAGAGCGTTTTTGCAATCGGAAAACGCTTTCTCCAGCTGTGGGGTCCAGGGAACAGGTTGAGAGCCTCTCAGTCCAGAGAGAGCTTCATGGAGCGATGCTTGGTGGGATGCGGCGGAGGGCAGGAACCTTCTGTAGAAGTTGATCATCCCGAGGAATCGGCGGAGATCACGAGAAGACTTGGGTAACGGGAAGTTTTGAAGGGATGTTATTCTGTCAGGCAAAGGACGAGTACCTTCGGCTGAAATTTCGTACCCTAAAAATGTCACGGTGTTTTCTCCTAGAACGGTTTTCGAGGTGTTGATGAGAAGTCCCCGGTCGGAGAGGCGCCGGAATAGAGTGCGGAGGTGTTGCTCGTGTTCCTTCGCTGACTGCGAAAATACCAATATGTCGTCGATGTAAGGGAAGCAGAAGTCTAACCCTTGCAGAACTTCATCGATGAAGCGTTGGAACGTTTGTCCGGCGTTTCGTAAACCGAAACTCATGAATGGAAATTCATACAGACCGAAGGGCGTTATAATAGCGGTCTTGGGGATGTCCTCAGGGTTCACAGGAATTTGGGTGTATGCTTTTACCAGGTCGATGACAGAAAATGTAGTACACCCTCTGATGTGATGAGAAAAATCGTGGATATGACGCACCGGATAACGGTCCGGGATAGTGCGGCTGTTCAGTAGTCGGTAGTCTCCGCAGGGGCGCCAGCCATCCGACTTCTTAGGAACGAGGTGCAGCGGAGAAGCCCAAGGTCCTTCCGAACGGCGAGCAGTGCCTTCTTTCACCATTGCGTCGAACTCGGCTTTGGCAATTTTAAAACGGTCCGGAGCAAGACGACGTGGGCGACAGGACACTGGAGGTCCGGGGGTAGTACGGATGAAGTGCATAGTAGAGTGCCGGACTTCACGTATCGTTCCGGCTGGTCGAATTAGGTCGGGGAATTCTTTTAAGATTGTATGAAAATGGTTAAAATCACCCTGAAGAAGCTTCACGCTCGGCTGTGCAGAATTTAAGGGTTGGCCAGAAGTGGAAAATCCAGTGATGCCGTCGATTAAGCGCTTATAACGACAGTCCGGTAGCAAATGATAATAAGCTAGAAAGTCTGAGCCGATGATTGGAAGGGAAACGTCTGCCACCACGAATCGCCAGGAAAAACTCCTGCGCAGGTTGAAGTCTAATTGCAGCGTCACTGTTCCATATGTGTTAATTGACGAATCATTAGCTGCACACAGGCGAAAGTTGGGGTCCGGAGTTCGCGATGACACAAGAGAAGCGGGGTAAACACAAAGGTCACTTCCGGTGTCGATAAGGTATCTCTGTTTGGTGAGGCGATCCGTAACAAGTAGGCGACTTCCGTTTGATTGGCAGCTTGTAGTCGCCACTAAGGGCTGCCACTGAAGTTTCCCTGAAAGGCGCATGGCTGTGTGCACCGGCGAGCCTTCTCCCGAAAACGCTGGTGGTAATAGCAGATTGCTGGGTCGGGAGAATGATGAGCGGGGAAATTTCGATAGCTTGGAGGTTGGCGTGATGCTGGGTCGGGAGAATGACGAGCGGGGAAATTTCGATAGCTTCGAGGTTGGCGTGATGCTGGGTCGGGAGAATGACGAGCGGGGAAATTTCGATAGCTCCGAGGTTGGCGTGACTTTGATCTGCTGCGATTCGAAGACTGGAAACTGGTTTTCAGCTCGGCGACTTGTACTGACAATTGATGTACTTGTTCGGACAGAGCGGAGATTCCGGATGGGGGGGTTGAAGAGGGGTGGAGCTCGTGAACTGTGTTTGGCAGGGGTGCGAGGGGAACTTCCAAGATCCTGTCTGCTGTTTCAGCCATGACGTCAGCCGGGAGAGAAACTTGTGCTTGAAGAATAGCCTGCACGTGGGGGGGAAGTCGCTGTAGCCATAGGGAGCGTAGTAGAGTCTCTTGTATCTCCACGGTGCCGGCAAGAGATTTTAAATGGCGAAGGAACTGGGAGGGTTTCCTATCGCCTAGCTCTTCCCGTCCGAGAAGCTGACGTATGCGTTGCTCCTCTGAAATCGACAGCCGGCGAATCAGCTCCTTTTTAAGGTGGTTATACATCTCTGAAGCTGGAGGGTTTATGATGATGTCATCCACCTCTGATGCGTAGCGGCTGTCCAGGTTGGCTACGACGTGGTGGAATTTCGTTGCGTCTTGCGTAATGTTTGCGAGCACAAATTGAGATTCGACTTGCGCGAACCAAACTGCGGGTTTCTCTGGCCAGAAAGGGGGCAGCTTCGCCGTAACTCGGCACACGGAAGCGTCGGTGGCGTTGGCCGTAGTTCCTTCATTTGGCGGAGCTGTTTGCTGCTCGTACCGTTGAATCTGGTCTTGCTGTTGTTGCATGGTGGATTGCAGCGCGGCGAGTTGGTTGCGCAATAGCTCAAATTCGGTCATGTTCAGTCCGGGTCACCAGTTGTGTGATATAACACAATCGGGAATATTTACATCGATTTATTTACATTTATTTACAAGGTTTTAGTACAAGATATAGCATGAGCGAAAAGAAGTTGAATAATCAAAATGGAATTCTGAGATCCGCGCTCTCTGCGTCCGCGTGGTCTTTCATGCTTTTCCTTTCTCTCACGCGGTATCTAGGTGCGCCACCTAGCGGGTGTTGGCAACGCCACAGCCTCAAATGCAGAATTTTAAGCCTATTGCAAGCCCAAAATGCAGAATGCCCCAAATGAAGGATAAACAACAGTCTACACCCTACTTAAGAAAAGGTCATTGCATCGCTTTTCTAATATCCATGCCACTTCAAGGTCAACCCATAGAAGAACAAAAAAATACAGCGAGAGCATTAAAGAACGAAAGAAAAAAAAAAAAAACACGGTGGACTTAATCAGAGAAAAATACACACAAAATGAAAAGTCCTATTCTGTTGCCGAAACTGTAGTCGGGGCTAAGGGCAGTATACTTGTAATTGCTCAGCGCTCCGTCAAAATTTGTAAGTGTGCCCCCACCTCCTATTAAGATAAAGAAATATTTTCCCCCTGTAACTTATAGAGCTATTTTTCTGGATAGTGCGACTTCAAACCTCTAGCTCCCCCTCCCCCCCCCCCCCCGTCTACAGGGGCGCTATGTATGCCACTGACAATGACTAACATGAAAAATGTTTCATTTGCATATGGCTTCGGCTATCAAAAACAAACACACACAAGTATTTTGACCTTGATTTCGTATGGATGTACAAGTAATGGGCACCTACTACACATTCTAGTTAATGAAATTAACCTAAAAATTAGCTTCAAGCTATTTTTAGATACTTTTCTGTATAGCTATAAAATTATAAAATAAAATATTAGTAAAATTAAGCGGTCTATAACAGGACTAAGGTAAATCGGGGGAAGATGCCATAGCTAAGACATTTTCGATTGTTACTCTTGAAATTGCAATAGCAATTCCATGCAAACAAATACACTTTATTTTTCAATAATTTAATTAATCATAAACACCAATGAATACTCTTCAAAGAATAAAATTAAGTCAGAATTTAGTTTTGAAGAAAGTCATTAATTTGTGGCATCTTCCCATATATACGGGGAAGATGCCACCTGTTACGGGGGAAGATGCCATAACGCCCCAATAAATAAAAAATTAAGACAAGCATCAAAAAAATTAAATGTGAACAAAATAAACAAAGAAAACAAATTGAATTTAGTCATATTTGGTTTGAAAAAAAAAATAGCAGCACAAATTTGAATGACAGCCCACACAAAGTTTCACTCAATACAAATGATCAACATTGCAATCTCGTTCAATCCAATTTTTGCATCCGATGCACTGAATCCAGTCACATTTGGGACCTTTTTTATCACTAAAGTATCTTTTGAATGCAGCACAAAAAACGTCACTATTATCATCATTAAAACTGTCACCACTCGTATCTAGATGATTTTTTTCACTTGAGGATAACTAGCTGACATGTCTCTATTTCTTCTGTATTTTCGAAGGTTTCGTGTTAAGTGTTTTGCACTTACTCGCCTTTTCTAGCTTTCTTTGAGCCTTTTCCTGCATAGTTGCTCTCCTCTCGGAATTGATTAAGATTCCTTTTTTTTCTTTTTTTTTTTAACGTCCGTGATACGTTTTATGCGTCACTTCAAAGTTTTATATGGAATTCCGTAAATATTTGTTGCAGCCCACACAGTTTGTAGTGCATTCTTTATATTTTCTACAGCTTGAAGCAAATTTGATTGGGACCAAGAAGCGAGCTAAGCTTTTTTTTTTTTTTTTCGTGGCATTGTCTAAATGGTAATGAAATGAGAGTTCTCTTTTTTAAAAGCTAAAGCATAAGAAAACATGCAAGTCCTTTATTTTCTATTTTACACGATACTATTCAGTGTTATAAAACAAAACATAAATAAAATTTAGTTCATTTCACCTATTTATGAATCATGTGGCGTCTTTCCCCAAGTATATGGGGACGATGCCACACACGCTTATTTCTTTATTTCTACAGTGTTATGGCGCTCTTCTACATACATCGTGTGTGTAACATAATGCATAATTCTCTTATGCTGCTAATATCTTATTCAAAATAGCAAATACGTTTATGAGCTCTAAGTACGCGGAACAGAATATTACAAAAGTCGTACTTACCACGTTAAATGCTCACGAGATAAAAAATAACGCCGATTAACCCCTTCCCGGCTTATCCTGAGCTGGACTCGGGCAAGCGAAATGTTCCATTCTGGCTCATCCCGAGTGTAGCTCGGGCACGGTGAAAAATAACACTACACAACCAGTCTTTCAAGAATTATTTCACGTGTCCCTTTTATGGTTTCGGATGCTTTTATTTACTATTGTTGCTACTAGATAACATAACTATACAGTGTTTTGAGCTGTAGATTTAAGATAAGAGTAGGCGCCGAATCCAAAGTATAATGATTTCTGCCATACAGAAAGCCAACTTTGCAGGTAAATACTCATTTATTTAAATAGATATTTTTACATATTTATTTTTAGGAAATGTTGCATGCGAATGATAATATGTTTAAAAAGATATGTATGTATGAAAATAAGCATAAAAAAATTGACATTTTTTGATCCGTAATCCCGAAATAAAATGAGCCTGGAAGGGGTTAAAGACGATGAATTTAAACAAATGGCCAAGTAATATCCTATGTTGGACCTGACACTTCATACAAGTGGCTCAGTATTGCAATCTAACAATGCATAAAAGAAATATGATCAAACTTGCGGCTTCCCCCGACTGGCATCTCCCCCCCCCCCCCCACTTACCTTATATTGAGTATTTACCTTAATTAAAACTCTATATGTAAAATGAGGGCAGGAATTAGCAATGCATTTATCATTTCAACCATAAGCTGGAAAGTAATAAAAAATTGAACTCACTTTTCCACTCTCTATGCTGTACATATGGATGTCGAATTCTTCGTCCCAGGCAAAAACCCAGAATTGCTCCGCTCTAGATTTGGCACAGCCTAAAGGTAGGGGGAGGAGGGAATGAGAATATTTTGTTAAAAATAATATTTTTGTGTGATTGCATTTTTAAAAATTAATATGTGATTATTGTTTATAATTAATTTTTTACAATTGATATTTAAGTTTGTATTATTTTTTAAAATTCAAGCAGATTTTTTTCTTCGTAATTAGAGACTTACCGAGTACAGAGTACTCAGATTTTCACTACTTAGCTGAGTACCGAGTACTCATTATGACGTTTATTGCAGAACAATTTAAAATAAGGAGATTTTGATTATTAAAATATTTTATAGCATTTTTTAACATTTTTAATACTTTTCTTAAGTATTGCTTTACTTAAAACAGTCCGAACTTTTTTCTAAGTATAATAAAATTAGGGTGAGTTCTGGTAAGTGCGTACCCTTTTTTTCAAAGTTCATGTTCTCAAGGATGCTGCTCTGTTGAAAAAATCTTGTTTACTCACAATTTTTTTTTTAGTTTTCTTTCCAGATCCTTTACTAAGATTTTCAAGCATATAATATGTTAAATAAATCATAAGCATAGGTTTTGTGACCTGGTTTATGACACCTATTCTAAGGTACGCACTTTCCATACCTAGCGGGGTAAGTGCGTCCACCTTAAATTATGTGAATATGAACAGGAAAAAACTTCTGGCACATATTAAATATGTTAGGTAGTTGCCTTTGGATAATTCATAATACTAGAGATCAGCATTTGCTTGTATGGATGAAACGCAATCAGTGATATCTCACGTGTCTTGTGAACAACTGTGATTTGGAGATTGAAAGTGTTGTGTTTGTGATTCTTCCTCTGTACTTTTAATAAGACCAAGTAAGCAAATGTAAGTTGTTTTTAATTTAGTAATAATCACTTATAGCCTACATAATTTATTTTAGTTTAATACATTAATTAGTCTGGATTTAAGCCAGGGTTCGCACTTACCCCTTCTTAAATGTAAAATGAGACATGTGCGTCCAATAGCGTTGTTGTAAGTGCGTACCCCTGTGACTTTCCTTAATTCTATTTGTATATAGTAGATAGTTAAGTGACCTGAGTGAACAATTCGGTTTTTTTTCGAATAAATACGGTTTTAAAATATTTTTCTTATTAGAATCAGCTGTAGTAAGAAAAAACACAAAATAAAGAGCAAAAAAAAAAGGAAATTAATTGATCATGATATGATAATTGTACTTTTTTTTTCTTGTACATTGAAATTGTTTTTCACAAGGTATTCTTAATTTTCTTAAATATAATTTATTCATTACTCCACACTTCGTTTTTTGAATCCGTTGATTCCTTATTTAGTGTTTCACTTAATTTCATTGCTTCATTTGTCATTCTGGTTTAAATTAAGTATAGCTTATGATCGCTATTTTCAACGAAAAATTTACTAACTGATATCTAAAAGCCAATATATTTCAGAGGTAATGAAAATTGGAATCTTATGCCACATTCAATGTAAATATAAATACAGTCGAGTCTCCATATAACGAAGTCGCAAGGGACCATTGAAAAGGTTCGTTATATAGAAACTTCGCTATAAAGGAAATAGCAAATTTCTATGCTTAATTTTTCAATAGGGGCTATACATGTGTAAGTAGTATATTTTTTAATTCTCACTTTACTATTTTTAGAATAAATACATTTTAGCAAGAAATAAATACTGTGCATATTTTGAAATTATAAATGTAACGCAGTGAATAAATTAAGAAATAAAACTAATTAAATTAATTTATTAACCTATTAAATTGCATCAAGAATGCTACTCGCATCTGTAGTATAATTGGTGAATTTTTGCAAATTTTTACATTAATAAATTAAAAGAATCAAACCTGAACTTGGTCGACGACAATAGTTTTACTTTGAAAATAGTCCGTTATTTTTTGATGCACTTTGGAAACACTTTGCTCATAAAATTCTTCACATGTGTGAAGTGATTCTTCACAAAGTAAGCCTTCACAAAAGCAGTAGAAGAAAGACTTCTACTTTCCCGAACATTGACACTTTCAACCATAAAAACTTCGCAATAGAGAAATAGGGCCATTTGATATTCGTTAAAGGAAGACAAATTTACATGCTTTTTTACTGAAACTTTCTGTGTCACAGAAAATGCTTCGTTATATAGAGAACTTCGCTAAATAGAGTGTTCGTTATATGGAGACTCGATTGTACTTGATGGAAATGACATCGGATTTATAATCGGCTTATAAAAGAGTTATAAGCAAAATTAAAGGTGAATTACGAGAGTCGGATTTTCCACGTAATGGTACACACTTGCCTCATCATAATAGTACGCATATGCCTCATGATAGTGGTACGCACTTGCCCCATCGTAATGGTACGCACTTACCCCCACCTCACTTTAAAGAAAGGGAAAGTGCGTACCGTCATATAAACAAATTTTAGTTAGAGTATTTGATCAAAATACCCCATGTATGTTATTAGTAGCTATTACTCAAAAGAAACAACTTGCCTTTCTTGACTTCAATTGCTTGGTATGACTACAAGATAAACTGAAACAAAACCTTCTCAATCTTTACTTTAGAGTTTTTTTGAAGACATTTAATTTGTCTCTGATTGTGTTTCATCTATTGAATCCAGGCCTGAATTCTACCTCTTGAAATTATCATTAGACAGTTATCTAACATAGTCGATGTGTTGCAGAAGCCATTTCAGGACAGTGTTCATATAATTCCCAATGGACGCACTTACCCCGTGGACGCACTTACCAGAACTCACCCTATCTTAGTTTTACTATGTTTTTTATCACTATATCAAAAACTTGAATGTTCAGAACAATGGTTTAAAAAACTCGCAATCCAAGTTTTCAAATTCTTTAAAATCAGTTGGAATATGATTTAACTGTTTATTATTATCATTCTACGATCATCTTAGCGATCACATGAACTGTTCCTGGTCAAACGTGAATATAACACACTAACATGTGATACGGAAAAGAAAGTTATACACAAATGCACTTTCACACATTTACAACATAGAATCGATATAGGCCTTGGCTAACTTTTACCCTGTATTAACTTTATAAGTGGAGATTTTTTTTTTTTTTTGATTCATTCATAGGATACAGTTGTATTTTGTGAATAAAGCATTGTAAATTTCTCAAACTTTGCGTTATCTTGAAAAATATTCAACTTCAGAACTACTCGGGATTTGCCGAGTAACTGATTACATTTCAGACGACAACCGAGTACTCGGAACATCACTAGCAGTGGCGTAGCTAGGGGGTTGGCAGGAGTGGCTCTTGCAGTAGCCTGGGGGACGGCATTCAGAGTTAAAGAAAAAAATGCAAGGTTTTTTAGTAGAAAAATATTGAAGAATAAAAACTCGGAGGCTTTGGAGACCTTTCTTCAGGGTTCCCCTAACTTTATGAAAAGTTAAAGTAGCAAGCTGTAGTTGGGTACATACAAAGTTTTAGTAGAGAATGAGTGATTTTAAAAATATTTCCGTGTGAAAAAAAAACGAATACTCAAAAATTGAATAAACTAACTTGCTCAACTACAACGAAATTAATGTGATGAAATTAATACTGTCAAAACTACAAAAATGATTGTCAATTTGACGAAACTAGGATAAAGAAATATTTCTCTACATTTGACGAAATTCATCCCCCAAAAAGTGACAAAAACAGTTTCTTCAATTTGACAAAATGTTAGCTCGGAGCATATCCATGGAAGTGATTTCATCAAAAACAAAGAAAATATCGTCAATTTTGAGAGTGCATTTCTGAAAGTGGTGATCACTATGAACACCATAAGTAAATATATGAAAATAGAGGAAATCAGTAAAAAAACAGGATTTTTTTAAAAGGAACCACGAATGTTTCAAATTCAGAAAGGAAAAAAAAACTTTCGAAAGAACTTAATTTTTATTCAATCTTAAGATAAAATATTTTTAAAAAATGCACTTTGTTAATACTTTTTAAGGTTTTGAAGTTATGCGCTCAGAAATACTCTGCATTGATCATTCCATCTTCAAAATATTTGAGTATTTTATGCGAGATTGATGTAATCTTTTCAAAAAAAATCATGTTATTTTAATGAATTAAAATTTTTAATGAAAAAAAAAAAGCCAATTCTTGTATTGCTTTTGTATTTTTTTAAAGGTAGGATGTTTGAACTCATGCACCGGATTTTGCTTTAAGTATGAGCGGACATTTTCAAACTTTTTCTAAAAAACAAAATTCGTAAGAGTTTTAAAGTTCACATTTTTGCACATCATTTTGTCTTATATGTCAACGAAAAAATGACGAACGAAGCTTTTTAAAAATCACGGAAATATAATGAACGAAACAGAAAAACTCCGGCAACTCAGCTGCCGTATATTTTTCCGTTATTTTCAGGACATTTTTTGAACAGTGCGGCTACCAATATCTTAATATATAAAAATTACGTGTCCCTGTGTTTGTGGCCCATGGACTCCTCAGCTGCTTAACCGATTTTAACCAAATTTTACACGCAGTTTCAGTTTGGTATAACTTAAATGATAGGATAGTTTTTATCTCAATTTAGGACCGAAATATATTTTTTATTGCAAATTATGTATTTAGCTACCAGCTTTTGTGTGTTCTTAGCTAAGCCTTTTTTGACACCTCCATGGCTGAGCGACATAAAGCACACGTTCTGGCAGCTTCTGGAGCGCAGTAAACAAATAATAATCTTTCTTATCTTAATACATGTATATAAAAATTACGTGTCCCTGTGTTTGTGGCCAATGGACTCGTCATCTACTGAACCGATAACCAAATTTTACACACAGTTTCAGTTTGGTCCAACTTAAATGATAGGATAGTTTTTATCTCAATTTAGGACCGAAATATATTTTTTACTGCAAATTATGTATTTAGCTACCAGCTTTTCTGTGTTCTTGGCTAAGCCTTTTTACTAAGCCTTTATTGACACCTCCATGGCTGAGCGACATAAAGCACACGTTCTGGCAGCTTCTGGAGCGCAGTAAACAAGTAATAATCTTTCTTATCTTAATATATAAAAATTACGTGCCCCTGTGTTTGTGTCCAATGGACTCCTCAGCTACTGAACCGATTTTAACCAAATTTTGCACGCAGTTTCAGTTTGGTCCAACTTAAATGATAGAATAGTTTTTATCTCAATTTAGGGCCGCACTATATTTTTTATTGCAAATTATCTATTTAGCTACCAGCTTTTCTGTATTCTTGGCTAAAATTCTTTAAACATACCCAGAATGCCACCACGTAATCTGCGGTTAAAAATTGGTTCACCCATAGTTCTTCTACGTAATTTAAATCCACCGAGATTATGCAATGGTACGCGTTTAGTTATCAAAAAAAAAAAAAAAAATCACCGGGAACATTATTGAGGCAATCATTTTGACTGGCAAGTTTAAAGATGAAGTAATTCTGTTGCCACGTATCCCAATGACACCGTCAGAATCTTCAGTACCATTCAAAAGACTACAGTTTCCCATTCGTTTAGCTTTCTCCATGTCCATTAATAAGTCCTAAGGACAAACAGTGTCAATTTTCGGTTTAGATTTAGAAAATCCATGTTCTCCCATGGGCAACTATAGGTCGCTTGCTCCCGTGTGGGAAAACCGTCCAATCTATTTTTGTTTATAAGAGACAGATTAACAAAGAATATTGTGCACCGATTAGTGTTGAGTTAAACTGAAATTAAAAATGCTTATAATTCAAAAAATAACAAATAATATTGGTTAATTATCTACCCTACCTACATTATTAAAAAATAAAATGTTACATTAAAAAATAAAATGTTACAATAGCAATTAGCAAATTTTTAATTAACTCAATTGTTACAAGCTTGAATATAATATTTCTAAGTACTAAAATGCTATATTTTTGGTTGATTTTTTGTTTCTAGCAAACGTAGGAAATTTTTGTTCGATTGTTTTCATATTTTGACCTCAAATTGATATTTATATAAAGTTGATCTCTATAACGGTAATAAAGTTTTTCGTTTCTATTGAAACATTATAGTTTAGCCCATCAACGCGTGGCCGGGTCAGCTAGTTATACTATAGAAACAACAGTTCATTTTTTGCAATTCTGTGTTCCACTTCTGAAAAGTTTAAGATCTGGGACAAGAACTTCCTTCTCCAATAACTTCAGGTACAAAAGGTGTTGTAAAAGTGGTTATATTGATACGTCAATGTTTATTGCCACTATCACAACTTAGTTCTTCAGGATTTTGATGAAACTTGTCCAGATGCAATAAGTATTTTCGGATTTATTTAACAATATTTGTATTATTTTCTTCATCTTCAGAAAGGTTAGTCTGTAATGACGTGCTTTAGTAGGTTACAGATTTTGCTTAAAAAAAGAAAAAAAAAAAAAAAAAAAACGATATTTTTTCCTTTTAAAAAGTGATTACGTTAACTTAAGCCACAAATGAAAAGTAATCATTCTGTTTTGGGTGCCGTGCCAGAATACGCCAATGGGGCCCCGCATTCGCTAAGGCCGCCCCTGTGAACTTCATCGGTAACGGGTGCATTATTTGTGCTCATCTTGTGTTACGTATATCATTCACTTCGTAAATAATTCTTTTTTCTCGAAGGGCTTTTGTAACGTTATTTTTTGAGCTGCACTTTTCCACTTAACGACACGACAAAGGCGAAAATCGGCGACCGATATCGTTTCGTATGCCGTCGCTCTTTAAAAAAAAAAGTAAACGTATAAACCAGTGGTTCTCAACGGGGGCGGTGGGAAGATGCTGAGGGGCGGTGAACATGTTTTGGGCAGTAGGGGGGCGGTGGGTATATTTTGGGCGATAGGGGGGCGGTGGGAAAATTTGGGGGTCAGAGGACAATAAATGTATTAGAATTTATTTTAATTTTAAAAATCAAAATTAAATTTTGCATTAAATCAAGAATCCAACTTGAATTATATGTGCCTACGATAAAATAAACTTATGCGCTCTGGAATCTTAAACTTATTTCTTTACGTTTTTCGGAGGTGACTGTTTTTTATTAAAATAGTTTAGCTTTTTTGCTTATCTTTTTTTCCTTTTCTCTCTCTCTCTCTTTTTGTAGCGATTTGACTTTTTAGTGATCTTTTGCGTCCGACAATCTTGAGAGAGAATGTTATAGCTTGACCACGGAGAGATGGCGGATGACCTTGAAGCGGAAACGGACCTCTTTAATTTTGAAATAGGAAGAATCAGCGTCAAAAGTTATTTTTTACTCACTCGTACATTAAAATTTTTACTTCCTGCGTGATCTCTCTGATGCTACCTATTACAAAATAAAGCGGTCCGTTTCCACTTCAAGGTCACCCGCCATCTCTCCGCGGTCCAGCTTTACCTAATGAAGAACCGTTACAATAAATCGCAGTTGCAATCAGGGTTGCATGGTTTTATCTAATATTAGCCAATTTGGCTAATTTTGATCACACATAGCTAGATAAACTTCAAAAGCATTAGCCACACATCGTTTGGTTATTTTTAGCCGAACTGTTGATTGATTCTTTTTACCATAGCAATGTAATTTCTAATAGCTGTAAAAAAAATTTAATAACGCATTTTTTTTAGTAATTATCATACATGTAAAAATATACCGTCCTGCATCTGCAGGTGAAAATGGTCAAATTAAGTTCTCAAGTCAGTCGATTGTTGCTAAACGAAACTGGTTTTCAGACTAAACAATTACCCCCGTTTAGGATACCAGATTTCAATGTGTATTGTCGAAATGTAATGGGGGATTCAAAATACTGCGAAAAAGATTCAAAATTGCATTCGAGTGTCTCTCACAAATAGCTTTTTAATCAGAACATTAAATGTCATCGATTTTGTTTTTTGTTTTTTTATTTTCTTAATTTTCTTTCACCATGTTCTCATAAGTTAGCTTAGTACCTATGAGAAAGTAAGTTTATCCTAAAGATATCCTAAATATCTCGATGGGCCGGAGAGTTCGAGCAATTTGGTTATTTTTCTTGGTTTCGTTATTTTCCTAAATTTTTACGCGGCAATCGTATTTGCAATGCTTAGAGTGACCGCTCAGTTTAACTGTTTTGTTTGACCTCTTAACTTTTGCTTTTGTTCACGTCATTAATTTACTTTCATGGTTTATTTTTAATGAAATCACCTTCCATGATGCTCACGTTTTGACCAACATCTTCAGTCTTTGCAAAAAGATTTCCATAAGCGTTTTGAGGATATTTTTGTCTCTGAATGTTCCTCAATGGGTCATGAACCCTTTTGAAAATATTGAGACAGCAGATGTTCAGTATCAGTAAGAATTGGTGGAACTTTCAACCACTGAAACTTGAAAAGTTGGTTTCCAGAATGTTAACAATCTTACAGGATTTTGGCTGCAATGAGACATTAGTAGCCTTTATATTGGACTGTGAGCTATCGCCACATTTTTTTAATCGTCTTCCCCGCTTCCTACTTCGTCGAATGGGGATTAATTGTTGTCACCGACCTAGTTCGGAGCCGGACAAGACAGAAATCTACGCCAAATTGTCCCAAGAGGAGACTTGCACCTTTATACCTTACAAAAAATATTAAACCGACCGTGAGGAAACTAACTGGCTTTAAACCACCTAAGAACAAATATCTCACTAACATATATTTCTGAATGTTTCTTTCACACTATTTTGAATGAGAAAAAAAATGCTTTGCTTGTTTATTTTTATTGTATCTGATTGTTTTCTTCATTTTTTGAATTTTTTGCTTGTTTATTTCTATTCTATTTTATTTTATTTTGTTATTATTCTTTTAAAAATAAAATAATTTTAATCCTAGATTTGATTTTTATTTCTACATTCGTCATTTTAATTCTAATAATGACCTAATGAGGAAAATTATATTTTGTTTAACCGTTTTGTAAAATTCTGGAAGAAAATTATTCTAAACTTTAAGCCTCGTTTCGCACACCCCCTCACCTTTGATATAAGAGGGAGGGGCGTTGGAAGAAATTAAACTCGTAAAGGGGGCGTTAGCCGTGAAAAGGTTGAGAACCACTGGTATAAACGGATCGGACAGATGCGATAGGAGCGATGGGTGCTTTCTGATAAAAATGATCCGATAAACGATATCGGCTTGACGGAGACGACACAATCTTCATTGTTTCGGTAGGTAGAAAAGCGTATGTATAGCATATTATTGATCAGGGGTTCTGAAACTTTTGTCATTCACGACCCCATTTATGATTGTGAGTTTCTTGACGACCCCATGCAAATATAAAAGAAAAATTAATTAATATTTTTTGATCATTTATTTATTAGGTAACAATATACATATTCATATGAAAATATATAAGTTTAGAATTAGTTTTGAAACATACAAAAATCTAAAATTAAAAATTGCACAAAAAATTATAAAATTGCATTTATTACAGTTTCAAATAAAAATTGGATTCTGACCGTCTTAATTCTCTCGAATATATTCAAGCAGTTGCGTGGTAAGTATTAAATTAAAGTATAAGTAAAAACATTAATGAGATGGATGTGCCTGTTTTTTATTGCATAACAAATCAAATCTTGGTGGAATGTTTGAAACTGCTGGACGTAAGACCTCTTCAACATTTTTTAACGCTGAACGATATTGGGATTTAATATGTGCTAAAGCTGAGAAAGTAACTTCACATAAATATGTGGTGTTGAATGGCAGAAGTACATTTAACGCCATATCAGCGATTGTGGGAAATTCAGTTCTAGTTCCAATCCAGAATTCAGTCAAGGGCTTTTTTTGAAATTGTAGTTTTAAGTTTGAGTCACTCGAAAGCTCAGCAAATTCCTCTTGAGCTTTAAGTGGCAGGTGATCAGTCTCACTTAAGCCTATCCAAAACGGCTTCTGAATCCAAACTATTTTTTGGAAATCAATATTTAATTTAAAATATATCCGGAACTGTATTTCTAGCGCTTTTAAGTGATCTACAATAATTTTTGCAATAAAAGTTTTACAATGAATTTTCTAGATTACAAAATTGTCGACACTGGAAAACATTTCGAACGAATTTTTTTCGACCCTTCTTTTCCAAATGTTGATCTTTTTAATGAAACTTCCAATTTTATCATTTGAAGTAAAGATATCGCAATATTTTCCTTGAAGAGACAAGTTGAGATCGTTTAACTTTGCAAAAATATCAGACAAATAACACAGCTTGTATAGCCACAAGTCATTTTGAAAAAAAGCAGCAAGTTCACATTTTTGTTCGGTTGAAAATATTTCGATCTCGTCCTTTAATAACAATGATCTTCTTAAACTTTGACCTCTTGACAACCATCTTACTTCTGCATGTACTAACAAAGTTGTGTAGTTGGAATCCGTATCCTTAGAGAGATTTGAAACTAAGCGACTGTTAAGGGCGCGGTTCTTTATAAAATTTGTGATCTTAACAGCATCCTGAAGCACATCGTTCAATTCTGGTGCTATTTTTTTTTGCTGCAAGAGCCTCTCAGTGAGTAAGGCAGTGAGTAAAAGTTATATGATCACAATGAGCAGCTTGAAAAAATGATTTTAAACCAATATTTTTGCCCGTCATCGCTCTTGCACCATCTGTGCATATTCCACAGCAATTTTTCCATTCCAAACCTTCTGCTTTTAAAAATTCGTCAACTTTACAATATATGTCTTTCCCTGTAGTATGGTCTTCCATAGGACGACAAAATAACAATTCTTCCTCCATGCTTTCTTTATAAACGTACCTGACATCTAACAACTGAGCCAATTTAGTAATATCAGTTGTTTCGTCCAACTGAATTGAAAATTTTGGGCTTTCTTTAATTCTTGTAATAAGTTGTATTAATTGATCCTTGTTAATATCAGAAATTCTATTCGAGACAGTGTCGTTATGAAACTTCATATGACGCTAGCAAATTTTTTTCATTAACAGTTTTCCAAAGATTTTCTTTTATTTATTTAAAGATTTAAACAGTCTTTCAAAATATTCTTTTGGTTTATTGACATACGAAACGTGCTTTGATTCAAGATGTCTTTTTAATTTTGATGGTTTCATACTCTCCGAAGCTAATAATTGATTGCAGATCAAACAAAGAGGTTGTTCAACAATTTTGAAATGTAAAGCCAAATGGAAGAAAAGACTCTTCTTTTTCGCACATTAGATGCCTGTTTTCCAATACTTTGTCCTGCCTGAGAAGAGTTTGTAGCATTACCATTCTTATTTAAGTTCAGCCATTTAGCCATGGCCAAAAATTATTTTGATCCTAATTCACATTCACAATCCAATTCACTAATTCACATTAAAGTCAGTGTAGGCTAGTTTACACAAGCGTTTTAGTCAATGCGAGTTACGGTAGCAGAGGAGATAGCAGTCGGTGGAGATTCGCGTTTGTAACCAAATGCTCGCCCTCTATCGGCCCTAAAGAGGAACTAAAAATTTCCGGCTTCTTTAGCAAAGTCCCCATTGATTGAAATGGAAAATTGTTATTCAGTTATGAATCTGGAACGACCCGAAATATCCACAAAATTAAAGATTTTCATAAGATTTAATTTGTTTTCCATTCACATAGGATTTCCCGTTGCAAATATGCAAGTAAACAAACACTAGCCGGAACCCCGAAAGCAGAATGCTGCTAAATCGGCGACGTACGTCGCAGAACAGACATCGGGGCTGCAGAACAATACTATTCAAAATTAAGCAACCAAAAAAAAAAAAAAAAAAAAAAACGTTATAGTTCGAAAACGCACAAAAAAAAAAGTTATCGTTCGAAAGCAAAAGAAAAAAAAAAAAACGTTTCGCTCGTAGCCCATGTCTCGCAGAGCAGCAGGCAATAATGTCGGCGCCGTAGCCTGCCATGTGCCATATAGACCACAGCAGACGTGCGGACGACTTGACTTGAGCTTCTGAGGACCTTCCTGTTTTTTCCGCAAAACTTCAGTGATGACACTCGCGCTGCGCAGGCTTCGTTTGAAGTTCTGCAGTCCTTCTTATTTGGGCCGCAGAACTTTTGCTACGAAACTTGCAGTACATATTCGTTATTCAAATAATGTTTCCAACGATTATTTTTTTCCGCATGAGAATCGCGGGGACGCAAACTTTGTCTGAAATTCTGCGACCCTTCACATTTTGGCCACAGATCTTAAGTGACGAAGCTTGCGGTAGGTACACAAATCAGTTCTTCAAATTATGTTTGACACATTTTTTTCGCAAGAGAGTCGCAGGGGCGCAGATTTTCAATTGAAGTTTTGCAGGTCTTCACATTTTATCCGCAGAACTTCAGTGACGACACTGTTTTTCTATTAGATATTCAGTTATGTTTAAAACCATGTTTCCTCATGAGGGAATCGCGGGGACGCAAGCTTCGCTGTAAATTCTTCGGGCTTTCACATTTTGGCCGCAGAACTTCAGTGACGAAGCGTGTAGTACCAATAGTTTTTCAAATTATGTTTAAGGGCGATTCTCTGTAAACTGGTAATTGGCTGTCCGGACTGAGTATTTTAAAAATAATAAAGTGTAATAAAGTAATTATCGCTCTTAATACAAGTAAAGCATTAATACTTTGTGGCCCAATTGTATTTGGAGTGATAACACTTTAATTTTTTTTTCTAGAAATTATCTAAGCGCCAAAACACAGTCCCTGGCTGTCCCAATCCCATAGTCTAACTGTTAAAGATAGTATTTCAAAAAACCTATTAACACTACATAAATTTGGCAATTAATATCTAAAAATAGAATAATGAAGCTATATTTTTCTTATGAAATAAGGTATAATTATGTATTTCTAAAACTTAAAATTGTCGTGTAACTTCTGTCCGGAGTTTTTTCAAACAGTCCCCTGCAACAAATTCAAAGCTGTAATATGAAAAATCTATAACTTTTGCAAATTCTTTTTGGCATGAAGTTTAAAGTAATCAGTGTGAATTTGCCGAAATCGCCGAGAACGGTGTTGAAACGCTACTTTGCTTAGTTTGAGAGCCACATTTGTGATGAAAGTATGCATCAGGGTCGTTGCGAAAACAGTCCTCTGGGAAGTGATTTTATTAATGTCAATTAATTTAATTATAAAACATATTAGTTATTATGTCCACGATTTGTGCCTCAATTTATAGGTAGTCTCGTAATTAATTATGTTCCATTAGTTTTGCAGATATTACGCAACAAAGAGCAAAAACACAGTCACCTGGCACAGTCCCCTGCCTAGTTATACTAGGCGGGGGACTTACCCTCTATCATGATTTATCAGAAAAACACAAACTTCAATTGGCCCTCTTTCAAACCAAAGTAATAGATTCATTTTCTGAGCAATAGTATTATAATTATACGAACATTTCAAAAAACCGTGCCCGGACAGATTTCGTGTGAAAAATGACGAGTTTACAGAGAATCGCCCTTAAAACAAGTAATTCTTCCGCGTTAAAGAGTCGCGGGGAGCGGGATTCGTTTGAAGTTCTGCGGGGGCCTACACATTTTATCCACAGAACTTCAGTGACGATACTTGCAGTACGAACTATAGTTATTCAAATTGTGTTTCAAACAATTAATTCTTCCGTGTTAAAGAATCGCGGGAAAACGGGCTTCGTTTGAAATTTTGCGGGCCTACACATTTTATCAGCAGAACTTCAGTGACGAAACTTGCGGTATAAATTAGGTATTCGACAATGTTGAAAACATTTTTTTTTCGTGAGAGAATGGGGGGGGGGGGGGGGGTACTCGCTTGAAGTTTCGCGGTCTTTCACATTTTGGCCGCAGAACTTCTGAGACGAAACTTGCAGTGCATATTAGTTATTCAAATGATGTTTAAAACTATTAACTCTTCCTGTTGAGAGAATCGAGGGGCGCAGGCTTCATTTAAAGTTCTACGGGTTTTCACATTTTGGCCACAGAACGTCAGCAACGAAACTTCCAGAACAAATTAGCTTTTCAAATTTTCTTTGAAACAATAAATCGTTACTCATCAATAAATGGCAGGAGGGAGGGGGGGTGTTCGCTTGTAGTTCTCTTTGCGTTTTGACCGCAGAACTGCTGTGACTGATCTTATAGAACAAATTAAGATTTTAAATAATTTTTCCTACGGAAGAATCGAGGGGACACAAGCTACGTCTGTAGTTCTGCGGGCCTTATCATTTTGACCGCAAATTAGTTATTCAGATTGTATTAAAAACAATATTCCGGCGAGAGAATCGCGGGGGCAATAGTCTGTGAGCCGAAGGCAGAAAAGATGCTTAGAAACATGGTTTCGTTTGCCAACTTCGGGGACTACGAAATGTGATATTTTTCTGAATCCTTAGAGTCTACAGATGAAAAAAACACAATGTTCCCGAAAAAATATTGTCTCATTAGTTTTTTACAGGCCATTAAAGATAGATGGCAAAATATGCGAAAATGGAATTCTAGGGGCGCATAATTACGTTAAATATCATATATATGTGTCTGTCTCTGCCTATATATTTATATGTACATATAGATGGATATATAGATACTGTTTGATATTCTTTTCGGCGACCTTCCTCGAATTCGCGCATGCGTCAGGTCTCAACCGATTTTATGAAACAGGGGGTGATTGTGATAAGAGAGATAAGGAATGAGAAGGGATTTTTCTTTGTTTTGTTTTGTTTTGTTTTTCGTTACATTCGTATATTTGAGGTGTTGATTTGTGTTGGTGTTTTTTTTTCTCTTCCTTATCATTTCTATAAAAATAAAATAATATCGGAGTACGTGGAAATGCTGCTATCGTGCATTTTCGTAATCAAGCTGTCTCCCTTTTTAAAATAGAACCATTCAACGTTGTTGACAAAAATAGAGAGTTTTTCCGAAATTTCTCGTTTTTTCACAATATACACCTGGAAAATTATTGAAAATTCGACAAATATGTGTAGAAACACTGTTATACGAAGTTTGTTTAGCTTGAATTTTTATTTTAAACCAATTTTTCCCACCATTTCCGCGATTTTTCGAAAAACCCAAAATTTGCTTCCCCCTCCCCCCACCTTTAGTTCACCCCCCAGGGTCGGGGACTTTCAGTATATTAACTTACTAACTACCCCTAACAATATTCTGTAGTCAAATACTCTCGTATATTCTATGCATTCTATAATGTATTCATTGACTGGATTATATAGGGCCATTAACGAAACAACGAGATTAAGAACAAGCGGAAATGTGGATTGATACATTTTTGTGATTTTCTTAGTAACTGAATCACAAAAGACGTGAAGTAAGTATATTATGACTTATTAATATATTTTGCAACATAAAATCGTATGAAAAAGAAAAATTAAAACTAGGGTAGAAAACCTGTTTATTGAAATTTTAAATTGCAAATATTTTGTGCCACAAGCGCCACCTAGAGACAATTTTTGTTGTGAATGAGCCAACAGGCTAAGGAATATAGTCCCTATTTCAGTTACTAATTAAAACTTAATGAGACAAGGTCTGCTTGGGAACATTGGATTTTTCGATTGAGTACATCACTATTAGTTGATTTCAAGCAAGTTCCCGTAGTCCCTAAAATTGACGAACAACGATACGTAAACGAACTTGAACGATATCGGTGCTTGGCCCACAGACTATAGGTCCTGTCATGATCTTAATGGTTTCATTTAAAATTTTAAATTACATTTATTAAAGCACATCATAAAATATGCATTACTTTTAAAAGCTCAAAATTGACGGAAAAAGTCACGAATCATATTTGGCGACGATTGACGTCGTTCAAAACAATTATTCGTGGTAACAAATCAGTCCCTTATATACAAGGGCGGATCCAGAAATGTTCCAAGGGAGGGGCGATTGAGTTTTTTTTCTTACTTGCCCATTTTTTTCTCCATGCACCCTTGTTAACACATGTTGGTTACAAATGTTTTGGTCTTCCATTTCGAAAAATTTCCAGATCAGAGCTCCGAATCTTCACCCTTTCTCTTAATATCATCAAAAATCAACTAAAACTGCCTTTTTTGAACTTCAAAATCTAAGAACCGCTGTCTGTGGAAGAGTCCCTCAAGGGAGGGGCGATCGCCCCCATCGCCCCTCCCTTGCTTATATATCCTATATGTATTTACACAAGCTATTTCAAATTTTTCCAGGGGAGCGGGGGCAAACACTGCATACACAATGTAAGTTGCACCAAAAATGACAAAAACCAAGCCCGCTTACATGTAAATTGATTTTTCAAAGCCGAAATGACGGGCCTGTGATTTTATAAGTATTGGTTTTCTGAAAAACAGTAATAGTTAATTTATGTTCTAGAAATAAAGCAGCAACAAAAAATGTCTAAACTGGTTCTTATTTAATCTCTATATCTCCTACACTAACTCCTTTCACGACTGCAAGTTATGTAGCAAAAACAATAAACACTCAATTTTATAAGATTTAATTAAAATTTTGAAAAATCAAACGTTATTCAAAATAGCAGCGTAAAAAACGCAATATTACCGTATTTTTCGCCGTGTAAGACAAACCAAATTTTAAATTAAATCCCCCAATTTTAATTAATCTTAAATTTATGCCGTATAAGACGGTGCATCTTATACTGCAAAAAAATACGGTATACAACAATGTCGTTCCACTAAAAGTTGCTCTTTGTGAAACATCGCCAAAAGGGGATATCAAGCCATAAAAGACAGCGACGCGAAACGAAACCGCGCGAACTTGCGCTCTTTGATCAAAAATAAAGAATGAGAATATCTGAAACGCCTGGCGGATTGATACAATGTTCGATTTTGATTTTAAATTAAGTCACACAGCGAAAAAAGTGAGTGATTCAAAACGTATTAATATGTTTTGAAATGTAAAATCGAGTAAAAAAATAAAATTATGGTTGAGAAACTGTTTATTAAAATTTTAGATTGCAAATATTTTGTGCAATAGCGCCACCTAGGGACAACGTCTCTAGTGAAAGAGTGACCAGGCCAAGGAAAAGAGTTCGTGTTTCAATTACTAATTAAAACTTAATGAGACAAGTTCCGCTTGGGAACATTGGATTTTTCGATTGAGTACATCAATATTAATAGATTTCAAGCAAGTTCTCGTAGTCCCTAAGATTGGTAAACGAACCTGAACGATATTTGCACTTGGCCCACAGACTACAAAGCTTTGTTTAAAGTTCTGCAGCATTTCACATATTGCCGCAGAATTGCACTTACGGAACTCGCAGTGAAAATTATTTATTCAAATGATGTTTAAACAATTTTTTCACGTAAGAGAAACGCGGGGTGGAGGGGGAGGGGAGTCTCCTTTCAAGTTTTTCGGCATTTCACATTTTGGCCGCAGAATTTCTGACGGAGCTTGAAGTAAAAATAGTCATTCAAATTATTTTAAAATAATTTTTCCGCTTGAGAGAATCGCGGGGACAAAGTAATTATATTTGAAACAATTAACTTCAGGCTAAAATTAGGTAAATAGGGGTAGTCCAAGACCCCCCCCCCCAATCGGAAAAATGTTTTTTAACATTTGTTCTGCGATCTGGAAATTAGTTAACGTACCAATGCCGAGCGTGAACTTTTTGAACTTGAGTTTTTTGAACTGAATTTCTGAACCGATGATGAAGTATATATATAGTAAGCATTAATAACATAATTATAAATATATTTGTCAAACTAAAGCATTTAAAATATGAATTCATGAAAATAAAGCAAGAAGTATTTGCAAACTTATGAAACCTGTCTAATTCAAACTCTTCATAGAAAAATGAAACAAATTTCAAAAATAATTATAGTCTTTACCATGGTATTAAAAAATTAAGTTGATTTGGTTGGATTTTTGGCATAAAAGCTTTAATAGGCCAAACAATGTTTAGTGTAATGTAGCTGAGTCAAACAATAGGGTAGTTGTGACCTATTGAATATCCCTTTTTTAACTACTAAATATTGTTAAGAGGCTTGCAAAACACAAAAATTCACCATTGCCGAATTTTAAAATACAACGGTTGATTCTTAATGATTTTTTTAAAAACCCACGCTCAAAAAAAGCGCGCCTTGAAACCGAAACCCGTGACGTCGGATGGCAGTAACTTTCAGCCTTTCATCCATAAAAATTTGATTTTTGCTATATTATCGTTTCATTGCTGGATTTTCTCCTTCCGTAATCAATACCTTAAAGTCTACTAATTCACTATTTAAAACTGGATTTATCAAAGAGCAATCCAATACCCTGCTAGGGGTGATTGTTTTGATATTTTTGGCGAAATTCGTATTCAAATTTTTAGAACGCATCACTTGGCGAGGAAAAAAAATTACGGCAGTGCAGAGCGAACAACAGTGCGGAAGCCGGAGAAACCGGTTTCTCGAGCTCATCGCATTCTAAAGCTTCTCGCTCTTTCTTCACCTTAGTAGAAAGTTCAAAAGCGTCAACGAGTGCCCAGTAGGGTGGAGCGAAAAAAGCAAAGTTTTTATTTTCGAATCGTAATAGTGCGGAAAAGTTGCGATTGGTGAAGACTTACAAAACAAAAAAAAAATTTTTGAAATCGGATAATATCTTCCGTTCCCGCAACGAGCCTGAAATTTTGAAAAAATGAAAATTTTCATGTGTTTTTAGCGATTTTTTAAAATTTTTGTTTCAATATTTTATTTTAATGTCTTGGACGGAAAAGTTACAATTGGTGAAGCCTTCTGAAATTTTAAAAAATATATTGAGATCGAATAATACCTTCTGATCCAGGAACAAGCCAGAAAAACCCAAAAATTGGAAATTTTCAGCTTTTTTTGGGGGGGGGGGGGGATTAAATTTTTTTTAAAAAAATGTTCTCTTTTTTTTTCCTTCTTTTTTACCCGGTATCATAGCGTAAAGAATTTTAAAAAGCGCTATATTATTCTTAAACATTAATTTTTTCTTGATTTTTAGGTATCTTCTAAACATGCAAAACTACCAGTCTTTACAACAATGAAACTTTCAAATAATAGAAAATTATAAAATATTTTCCAAAAGTTCTACAATCCAGTACAAAACCCACTAATAAGATACCCACTCGCAAAAAAAACGCTAATTTTAATCACTAAACGATAAACAATTTTAGTGCCTAACTAATTACATACAATTTCTTAACCGCCTTTTGAAGTCTGTGCCTTCTATAAACTGTTAACTAACCTAACTGACTACCCACAGAATCCTTTAATATTAATTTAATTAAAAACTAATTTTTGTTCAGTCTTTAAAATTAAACCTAGTTAGGTTAGGTAGTGTATAGAATGAGACTGCAAAAGGCAATTAAAAATTAAGAAACTAACATATAATGAGGTAGATATTAAAATAGTTTATCGTTTAGAGATAAAAAATATTGTTCATCTTATGAGTGAGTATTTTTTTCAGTGGATCTTTGTACTGAAAAAGTTCAAAAAATTTAATTAATAGGCATGGGTAAAAAATTTTATGTAAATGTTATCTATTATTTTTTGCTTTTAGTTGCTTTAAGTTTGTTTAAGGTTATGTTGGTTCCTACGTAACACAGTCCCAACAAAGTGGGGCAAGGTGTAGCAAAAATTAAGGATTGGAAAGCATTTGACAAGGACAGGGTACTGCGGGGAAGGCCTGCCCCACACACACCCATTTGCTTTATGCAAAAAATGTTAAAACGCGTTATCATGAAAGCTGAACATTTGAAACACGATTGCAGAGAATTTTGTGCTTAAAAGGTTACTATAGAGCATCTCGGTGATGATTTTAGAACACATTTGATATGAAAGCCACAAATATAATGAATGTATTAGTCTAGAAGACAAAATAAATTTTAGATTTCGTTGATTTCTAATTTTTCATACACAAAATTATTTTTAAATAAAATACAAAATCGCCGTTGAAAAATACCGGGAACTAAAAAGAAAAAATAATACATAATATTTACACACATTTTCTTACCCATACCTATTAATTAACTTTGTTTAATTTTTTCAGAACAAAAATTCAGTGAACAAAACACTCACTCATAAGACGAACAATATTTTTTAACTTTAAACGATAAACTATTTTAATACTTACCTCATTATAATGTTAGTTTCTTAATTTTTAATTGCCTTTTGCAGTCTCATTATATACACTACCTAATCTAACTAGGTTTAATCTTAAAGACTGAACAAAAATTAGTTTTTAATTAAGTTAATGCTGAAGGATTCTGTGGGTAGTCAGTTAGGTTAGGTAATAGTTTTTAGAAGGCACAGACTTCAAAAGGCGGTTAAGAAATTGTATACAATTAGTTAGGCATTAAAATTGCTTATAGTTTAGTGATGAAAATTAGCGTTTATTTTGCGATTAGGTATCTTATTTAGTGGGTTTTTGTACTGGATTGTAGAAATTTTGGAAAATATTTTATAATTTTCTATTATTTGAAAGTGTTTCATTGTTGTAAAGAATGGTAGTTTTGCATGTTTAGAAGATACTGTCGGCCCCGCTCGCTTAAACAAATACTGTCGGTTCCAAGAAATATTATTCGATTAAACTGGGTATTCGATTGAGAGGGGATCTTTAACATTACGTTTGTGGCATCGGTTCCAAGATATTTTACTCGTATAAGCGGGGTATTCGTTTATCCGTTATCCGATTAAGCGGGGACGACAGTACCTAAAAATCAAGAAAAAAATTTATGTTTAAGAGTAATATAGTGCTTTTTAAAATTCTTTACGCTATGTTACCGAGTAAAAAAGAAGAAAAAAAATGAGAACATTTTTAAAAATTTTTTTTTAATCCCTCCCAAAAAAGCTGAAAATTTACAATTTTTTGGTTTTTCTGGCTTGTTCCTGGATCAGAAGGTATTATTCGATCTCAATATATTTTTTAAAATTTCAGAAGGCTTCACCAATTGTAACTTTTCCGTCCAAGAGCATTAAAATAAAACATTGAAACAAAAATTTTAAAAAATCGCTAAAAACACATGAAAATTTTCATTTTTTCAAAATTTCAGGCTCGTTGCGGGATCGGAAGATATTATCCGATTTCAAAAATTTTTTTTTTGTTTTGTAAGTCTTCACCAATCGCAACTTTTCCGCACTATTACGATTCGAAAATAAGAACTTTGTTTTTTTCGCTCCACTCTAGTGCCCAGTGACGTCACACCCGCTTGAAATTTAAAAATTATTTTAAAAAAAACTACTTGTCGCAGCGCAAAATTTTTTTCGCCGTTGATGTTCATGTATAGGGTGGTTATAAATTAACAGGAGATGTTTGGAGCCCTCTAGCTCGCGAACTACTGGGCGAAACATTGCCAAACTTCGTGAGCATGCATATTAGACCATGGGATTTTGATTTCTGGAATAAAAAAAATTAGTTTGAAAAATTACCACCAGGGGGAAATTTGGCGCTGTTAAAGTGTATTATTATGAATATCGAAGAATAAATTGCTACTGACAAAATATGCATCCATTTTATTTGCAAAAATGACTTTTTTTGGCACAAATGTGGTTCGATATGATCGCCATTGTAAAGTTGTAAGAACTGCATACGATGCAGAACATTTTCTACGGCAGCTCGTAACATATCAGAATGGATTTCTTTAATTTTTAAAATTATCATATCTTTTAAAGTTGCGATATCAGAAATGTTTCTTTGAGAGCATCAAAGCATTGTTCTCTAATAGCATTTGAAGAGTAACATTGGCATTTTCATCACGCTGATAGTAGAGCTTCACTAACAAAGCGCGGTCCTGCATAGTTAAAGCCATCAAGAGGCAACTGCGCTCAGAATGATGAGAATGCTCCCAGTCAGTCATTTTATACAGATGATCGCTAAACGCAAAGCGTTTATGCAAAATATTGCATTCTAATTGGTTGGTGGACAGCTATTTTGCTGGTGGTGATTTTTTTTTAATAGAAAATTCTACGGCGATCATATTAAACCTCATTTGCAAAGAACAATCATTTTTGCTTGGCGAAATTGATTTATACAGCATCTTTTCAAGTTTAATTCGCGATATTCAGTGTAATACACTTTTACAGCGCCAAATTTCCCCCTGGTGGTGATTTTTCAAACTAATTTCTTTTATTCCAGAAATCAAAATCCCATGGTCTAATATGCATGCTCGCGAAGTTTAGCAATGTTTCGCCCAGTAGTTCGCGAGCTAGAGGGCTCCAAACACCTCCTGTTAATTTATAACCACCCTGTATGTTGCTCTATCATACAAAAATAAAATTGAAAAATCGAAAACTTCCCTATTGTTTAAAAGTAAAGGTGTCAAAATGAAAATGTTTGAAGAAAGAGCCTGTAGAATAAAGAAAATTTTTGCTGAAATCAACACATCAATGAAGTTTTAAATTTTGAATAGTAAAAAACAGAAATTAAATCTGCTGAAGAAGGAACAATTTCCCTAACAAGTCTTCCAAAGAAGGATGAAAATAACTAAAGAATCTGAAACGAATGTGATTGAATGACACGTAATTTTTATATATGGGTCATTTTCAAAATTTGCTTACATTTGCTGTCCGAAGGTTAAAAAGACGATTATAAAGCATAACTTTTATTTTAAATTCAATGCGAACAATTATTTTCTGCAAGAAATACCCCCAAAAAAATTCTATCACTCAACAAATTATTGAAATTTGTTTATTTATTTTTATATAAGTCTTTAAAAATGAGAATCAAGGCAAAAACGCTTGTCTATTTCCAATTTTCGCAAGTTCAACTATTTTTTTCCTATACTTAATGGTCAAACAAAGTAAATGCAACACATTATTTATATACATTGAGTATTAGTATATGGTATTCATAATAAATATTGACAATAGTAATTTTATTTCAATAAGAAATGTATGAATATATTTTGTCCGGAAGTTCTTGTCAAGTCCGTTACCCTCAGATTATTTTAGCTAAAAAAGGTATTTATTGAAGTCAAAAGATGGTAACACGCATTTAGTTAACTTAACAAACTAGTGACGTAACTATTTCGTACCATTTTGTTTTCCTGGGTCGAGAAGTATTGCTGTGGCGTTTCGCACAAAATTTCTTCCCGGTGCGTATTTTTATTCTTTGTCAAGTCCGTTACCAAAGATTTTAGTGTTAATTTTTACTTTTTCTCAACTTTTACTACTAAATATTGTTTGTTATACAACTCTAAGAAAATGCATATTGTTGTTAATTTTTTAAATTCGACAACCTAGCCATAATTTGACATTTTGGTTGAAATTGTCAAGTCCGTTTCTGGTCAAATCCGTTACCATACAGTTTTTATCAATATTTTAACAATCACAAACATCGTTTTAAGCTTCAAGGAAGCAAGTAATTTCATATTAAGTTGGTTCTAGGCGCTATGATAGTTCAAAGGTGAGAATTCATATTGGTATTTTGTATGGTAACTGGACGACAATTTTCTTTGCAACTTAAAGTTTTACAACAGTATTTGAATACTTAATTAGTCATCAAAGTGTACAACCAATTACTTTTTCACACACCTAAAATATGTGACTAAACATCTGTTAGTGTTTCTAAAAAAATAGCAAGTTAAAAAAATTACTTAAAAATTTTGAAATGTAAGCATATGGTGAAAATGACCCATATCTTAACATATAAAAATTACGTTTCCCTGTGTTTGTGGCCAATGGACTCCTCAGCTACTGAACCGATTTTAACCAAATTTTGCACGCAGTTTCAGTTTGGTGCAACTTAAATGATAGGATAGTTTTTATCTCAATTTAGGACCGCAATATATTTTTTATTGCAAATTATCTATTTAGCTACCAGCTTTTCTGTATTCTTGGCTTCTATAAGATAAAATCTGCTGCTGTGTTGTCAGTTGCTTCGGAAGCAAAAAGCAATAGTGGTAACGAAGGATGTCGAATCGGTTTCTGGCATATTCGTCCCGATTCTCTTCATTTAAATTGTGCGTGTAAGTATTATTAAATCAATATTCGGAAAAGTATTATTTGCTTACTTCTCCTTTACTTAATTCAATTTATTAAAGCAGTTTAGATACTTAACATATGCTATTTTGTATATTTTAAAAATATTTTTCACTCATGTTTAGGTACAAATATTTTTTTAGGAAAATTATTTTAGTGAAAAATATACCTTTTTTCGAGCTTTGAGTTATAAAATATTCATATTGTTTAGTGATTTTTATGTCAGGTGTATTTTGACAAAGAAAGGCTCACTGCATTATGTGATCTTTTACCTATGTAATATTTAAATTTTTAGTGATTTAGTTCAGAATTGTATTTGCTAAGCGTATCCATCTGCAGCAATAAATTTGCAAATTATCGTTCAACAATACATTTGGTATTTACTATTCAAAAAACAAATTCTTAGGAGGGAAAATGTACTGTTTTATGGTGCGAAGATTAAAATTATTTCTATACACACAATTTTAACCGTCACATTGCTTTGTAACATAAATATACACCTCATAGTTTGCGATTCAAAATTCGACTGTTTCGTAAATATCGTACCTTTTCGGGTTTTTAAGTTATACAATATTCATTCTTTTTTGTGATTTTATATTTCAATTGAACTGTAATAAAAAAAGGTTTTACTGTAATTTGTGAACTTTTACCTGTGTAATATTAAAATTTAGAGTGATTTTGCTCAGAATTGTATTTTCTAAATGCACCTCTCTGCATTCATAAGTTTTCAAATTATTACTATTATTAGTATTAATTACTATTATTAGTATTAATTGCATATTATCCAGCTTTTGCCTTCAAATTTCGAGTTGAACCGCACCATAGTTTGCGGACGCTCGCTGGTAAGATATATTCACTTTATCTACCAGTTTGTTGGCTATCTCAGCTACATTAAGAGGATTTTTGCCTCCGGCTCGATCATTGGCTATTCCTAACTGAGGAGCCCATAACAAGGGCGAAACTGCAGTCTTAGGATGCTATGATCGAGCTGTGGGTGCATTTGCTTATTATAGTCTGTGGAGTTAGCGACAAAAACAGCCGAAATATTTCACTTCCGGATACCAGTGTGAAATTTGGTACAGAGCTTAGGTACATATATAAGAACAAAAAACCGCCGGGAGACACTTGATCAGGGGTCATGAACTCCCGTGATGACGTCATCAAGATGGCCGCTTTTACAGGTAATACGTTCGTTTAATTGCTTAAAACTCCATCATAGATTAAAATATTGCAAAACTCAAATGTATCATCTGAAAGCTCTTTAAAAGAGCTATTTAGAAATGTTTAATTTTTCTTTCTGAGGTCAAGGGCCCACCTGTAATGACGTCATCAAAATGGCCGCTTTTACAGGTAAATACGTTTGTTTAACTCCCCCTAAAACTCCATCATAGATTTAAATATTGCAAAACTCAACTATATCATCTAAAAGCGCTTTAAAAGAGCTATCTAGAAAGATTTAATTTTTCTTTCTGAGGTCAAGGGCTCACCCGTGATGACGTCATCAAAATGGCCGCTTTTACAAGTAAATACGTTCGTTTAACTGCTTAAAACTCCATCATAGATTCAAATATTGCAAAACTCAAATATATCATCTGAAAGCTCTTTAAAAGAGCTATTTAGAAAGATTTAATTTTTCTTTCTGAGGTCAAGGTCCCACCTGTACTGACGTCATCAAAATGGCCGCTTTTACAGATAAATACGTTTGTTTAACTCCCCCTAAAACTCCATCATAGATTCAAATATTGCAAAACTCAAATATATCATCTAAAAGCTCTTTAAAAGAGCTATCTAGAAAGATTTAATTTTTCTTTCTAAGGTCAAGGGCCCATCTGTGGTGACGTCATGTGAGGCCATTTTGATGACATCATTACAGGTAGGACCTTGACCTCAGAATGAAAAATTAAATCTTTCTAGATAGCTCTTTTAAAGAGCTTTCAGATGATATATTTGAGTTTTGCAATAATTGAATCTATGATGGAGTTTTAGGGGGAGTTAAACAAACGTATTTACCTGTAAAAGCGGCCATTTTGATGACGTCATCACAGGTGGGCCCTTGACCTTAGAAAGAAAAATTAAATCTTTCTAGATAGCTCTTTTAAAGAGCTTTTAGATGATATATTTGAGTTTTGCAATATTTGAATCTATGATGGAGTTTTAGGGGAAGTTAAACAAACGTATTTACCTGTAAAAGCGGCCATTTTGATGACGTCATCACAGGTGGGCCCTTGACCTTAGAAAGAAAAATTATATCTTTATAAATAGATCTTTTAAAGCGCTTTCAGATGATATGTTTGAGTTTTGCAATATTTGAATCTATGATGGAGTTTTAGGGGGAGTTAAACAAACGTATTTACCTGTAAAAGCGGCCATTTTGATGACGTCATCACAGGTGGGCCCTTAAAATTAGAAAGAAAAATTAAATCTTTCTAGATAGCTCTTTTAAAGAGCTTTTAGATGATATATTTGAGTTTTGCAATATTTGAATCTATGATGGAGTTTTAGGGGGAGTTAAACAAACGTATTTACCTGTAAAAGCGGCCATATTGATGACGTCATCACAGGTGGGCCCTTGACCTTAGAAAGAAAAAATAAATCTTTCTAAATAGCTCTTTTAAAGAGTTTTCAGATGATGTATTTGAGTTTTGCAATATTTGAATCTATGATGGAGTTTTAAGCAGTTAAACGAACGTATTTACCTGCAAAAGCGACCATTTTGATGACGTCATCACAGGTGAACCCTTGACCTCAGAAAGAAAAATTATATCTTTATAAATAGATCTTTTAAAGCGCTTTCAGATGATATAGTTGAGTTTTGAAATATTTAAATATATGATGGAGTTTTAGGGGGAGTTAAACAAACGTATTTACCTGTAAAAGCGGCCATTTTGATGACGTCATCACAGGTGGGCCCTTGACCTTAGAAAGAAAAATTAAATCTTTCTAAATAGCTCTTTTAAAGAGCTTTCAGATGATATATTTGAGTTTTGTAATATTTGAATCTATGATGGAGTTTTATGGGGAGTTAAACGAACGTATTTACCTGTAAAAGCGGCCATTTTGATGACGTCATCACAGGTGGGCCCTTAAAATTAGAAAGAAAAATTAAATCTTTCTAGATAGCTCTTTTAAAGAGCTTTTAGATGATATATTTGAGTTTTGCAATATTTGAATCTATGATGGAGTTTTAGGGGGAGTTAAACAAACGTATTTACCTGTAAAAGCGGCCATTTTGATGACGTCATCACAGGTGGGCCCTTGACCTTAGAAAGAAAAATTAAATCTTTCTAAATAGCTCTTTTAAAGGGCTTTCGGATGAGATGTTTGAGTTTTGCAATATTTGAATCTACGAAGGAGTTTTAAGGGGAGTTAAACAAACGTAGTTACCTGTAAAAGCGGCCATTTTGATGACGTCATCACAGGTGGGCCTTTGACCTTAGAAAGAAAAATTAAATTTTTTTAAATAGCTCTTTTAAAGAGCTTTCAGATGATATATTTGAGTTTTGCAATATTAAATCTATGATGGAGTTTTAGGGGGAGTTAAACAAACGTATTTACCTGTAAAAGCGGCCATTTTGATGACGTCATTACATGCGAGAACTTGACCTCAGAAAGAAAAATTAAATCTTTCTAAATAGCTCTTTTAAAGAGCTTTCAGATGATATGTTTGAGTTTTGCAATATTTCAATCTATGATGGAGTTTTAAGCAGTTAAACGAACGTATTTACCTGTAAAAGCGGCCATTTTGATGACGTCATCACGGAATGACCTTGACCTCCGATCAAGTGTCTCCCGGCGTTTTTTTGTCCTCCTATGTGAATTTAAGCCCCACATAAAATTTCAGACTGGTATCCGGAAATGAAATATGTTTGCACTAACTCCACGGACTATTACTATTGTAGCTTATTTTTTATTTATTTTTTATTTTTTTCCTTAGTAAATACAAATGTATTCTTGGACGGCAATTTGCACATTTATAACCGTAGGTAGTACGGTAGTTCGCTCAGTATATAAAACTTTTAACTAAATCATACCTTAGCCACAGCAACGTGTGGCCGGGTCAGCTAGTTAAGACATATATATATATATTTGGTAACATTTTGACGGTAAATATATAATGTATAAATCTATCTTGCAGAACAATTTTGGGCAAATAATTTTGCGTCGCAGAACATCACTAAGTATTCTGCTTTGGAGGCCGGAACCATAGGCGTCACCGAGGTCTTATTATTGGGGGGGACGGACATTGATCTCATTTTGGCTTCAAAAATTTCATCGTGCCGTACGAAAAAGATCTGTAATTTGGGTAGCCAGAGGGAAGGCGTCTATCCCCTCCCCCCCCTTCCGGGTTTTAGAAACGATTTATGTGCAAAGATTTACAAAGGTATTTTGTTTTTTATTTTCTTATTATGTATACTGAGTATGTTCCCCTTGCCAACACCCTCTCTCCCCCCCCCCCCTCACCGTAAACTTGAACTGGTGAGCCTGCTACAAAATGCTATGTGACCCTCCCCCTATCCAAGCGAGCAAAAAAAAAAAAAAAAAAAAAACTTTATTTAATACATTTAATATTTTTTTCCTAACATTTTTTTTTCGTCCTTTAAATTTATTTATTGATTTTTATACATTTTTTAGAGACCTTGTCTAGTTTTCATTACTTAACATTATTATTTTGAGCTCTGGAAGTAAAATTCTATTCGAAACTGAATTAGGTGTTTAATATGTGCTAGAACTGAGTGTTCTGAAGGGTTTGGTGCAGTCTGCGGGTACGAAAACATGAACGAACTTATTAAAACCCATAAATGTGCTTTTGTATTGAATAAAAATATTACTACTCGCCCTTCAATTTCAACTCTCTTTCACGTTTTAGCATTATTGCTCCGCGGAGCCCCTGGAATAAGCTCGCGGACATGGGGTCCGCGGACCACACTTTGGGAATCTCTGCTGCAGACAATACAGTCAATGAGTAATTAATAAAAAATACATAACTTACTTTGGAAAGATTTCTCTGGTTGAAGAAATATATATCTTAGAATTGCTCCTTTTCCCTTTAAAATTCGACAGTTCTTGAGCTGAAATGCGATGCGTAACAAATGGTTCAAGTCTTCCACTCGGATGATACTATAGGGGGCTTTCGGAAATAGCGTAATTGGTGGAAGGAACATCGTTGTTACGGTGTATAGTTAAATTGTCGGGGCGCAAAAAGAACGCAAAGCTATAATACGTTGAGTTTCCAGACATTTTAACCAAATGACAGTGTCAATGGCGCCTCCTTTTTATTTATTTATTTGCTAGTACAAAGGAGAAGCAACAAGCGGAAGCATTCTGCTATTCTGAAACAATCTCAAAACATTGCTCCCCCACTTTCTCATCGTGTAGTTATCAGTGTCCCCTGATCAGTGTCAAGAAAGCTCTTGACAAGAGGAGAGAGTCTGATGAAAAATGAGGGCCATAAAGCGCGTAGCTCTGATGGCTCTAATGACCTTGGTAGCCTAAGCATCAATAGGACCAGCTAAGACCTCACACGCTTATTGTCCCACTCCGCAACATGGCTAGAGGCTTCGCCCTATAGTTCCGTAAAAGAAGAGTCCGTTTGATGACGCCAACAGCAATTACAGTGTAACAGTGAGATAAAGAAACAGACACTTCTCGCTTGCCAATTGTAGAGAACGAAATATGCTGCTTATTTTGAGAAAACACTCTGGAGGAAAGAAACGAATATATTTCGAAACTTAAAATCTTGTGGAGAATAGTTTTTTTGAATATTCCAATTTTTAATCCTGGGAAAATCTAAACAAAAGCACCTGAAGCCCTTAGATGCATAGCATGATTAATACACATGTCTACTAGACCTGGACTTAGGCCCCATCTTAAGGGGGGGGGGGGCTCATCTTTTTGACAGGCTTGCGCATTAAAGCTATGCGAACAATGCGTGAATTTTTAAGAAAAATAATTTGAAAAAAAAAAAAAAAACGGTTTGAGTTTATTGAAAAAAAAAACTTCCTTAAACGAGAATCTTTATTAATTTTGCCGGTATTGGGTTGACCATGTTGAAACTGTGAGGGCCCCCGTGACTATAGGAGCCCCAAATTAGATTCAAAAATAAGCATAATAAATGATTTTCATAGTGTTTATGGATAAAGGGCCCCCAAAACTGAAATTTGACGGCCTCAAAACCAGTAAATCAGCCACTGCATTCTGCCACTGAATCTTCAGGGGCCTCCAAATTATTCCGGAAGCTTGTCTTACTATTAGTGAGTCGGGCCCTGCTTTGACCCGGGCCCAATTGGGAGCAATCATAACAGTGAGATAAGAAATAGACACTTCTCGCTTGCCAAATGTAAAACATGAAATATGCTGCTCATTTTGATAAAACACTCTGGAGGAAAGAAACGAATATATTTCGAAACTTACTATCTTGTGGAGAACACTTTTCTTTAATATTCCAATTTTTAATCCTGGAAAAATCTAAACACAGGCACCTGAAGTCTGGGGCCCCTTAGGTGCAGAGCCTGATTAATACACATGTCAACTAAGCCTAGACTTGGGGCCCCATTTTAAGGGGGGGGGCATCATCTCTTTGAAAGGCGTACGCATTAAAGCTATGCGAACAATACGTGTATTTTAAAGAAAAATAATTTCAAAAAAAACGATTTATGTTAATTGAAAAGAAAACTTCCTTAACCCATTACCCGCTGGTGTTGCGTTGACGCAACGGTCATTTTAAAAAATCATAAAAAATTCGCTATTTAACTAATTTTTGTACTGATTTCAGTTTTAGGTTTAAGAACAACCATATAAACATGTGAAGTAAAAAAATTGCCTCAAACATTTTTTTTTATATGTAATAAAAATTGTGATTCTAACGCGGGTTTTTTTGCTAAAATTTGTGATCTGTTTTTCTATCAAAAAAGTTAAAACAGAAAAAAAGTTTGGGTTTATATGTGAAATACTCTTAGTCAAGGTCACTTTGATAAAAAAAATCCGCTCAGAAAATGATTATGTGGGGGAGGGAAGGAAAGCAAAAGCAGGTGTTGCGTGAGCGCATCGTCAGCGAAAAAGGGGTAGTCAGACCAAAGATACTCTAAAAGGGAAAGATTGGACACTTCGCAACCAGTTTTGAAGTACAGCGGTGAAAACAACTGCAATGAGAGTCAAAGATGGTACTGTAAAAAACTGTCATTCACAGCTGAGCAGGTTAAATTGAACGCCAAGATAAAATTCTAGTTTCTTGGAATTGGCGTCAGGGTTGCCAAGCTTTTTACGCAGAATTCCAAGAAAAAGTGAAAGTTGGTTGAGGGAAGGACGCGACGGGACACTAATTACCACCCAATTCGAATCCTATCAAATGACCGTAGCTCCTCTCCCCACAATGGCCTTGTCTCCCCACACTATGACCGAGAGATTTTATGATCGAGGCTTCGCGATAAAAGGGGAGATAAGGGACGAGCGAGTGCAGTGGGCAATCCGGACAAATGAGTAGTCATAAAAATTTAAAAAAAAAAGGAATATTGTAAGACAACAAAATTTTAACTGCAAGATAAGGCTCTGAACCTCAAGAACGTTTATTTCTTTTTCTTTCTTCATAGAACTCAAATTAGAAATGTAACTGTTCTGAAGTGATGAGAAAAAAAAATAATAATAATAAACTTTGCAAACGCAAAGTGAAATAAAACATTGCTTACATGTGCTTTGGAGGTTAAAAAGGAGTTATTTTTAATGCAAAAGATGTGTGTGCTTTATTTCTGGATACCAAATTCATCTGAGAAAAGCTGTTTAAATATTTTTCTTTCTTTATTTATTTCCCCGCCCCTTTTTTTGCCCTAATATTTTGATTATAAAAATTATCATCATGAAGTTTACTGTAATCTCACCTTTTTTCCTTTTATTTTATTTTTTTACGGAGGTTTTCTTGTCATCCCGAAATAGGTCGATGCATTTTTTATTTTTTAGTGATTCAAACGTGCATTTTAAAAGTTGTTGTACTCCACAGGTAACTTCTTGCTTTTTCTATAATTCTTTAAAATCGACTTAAGATATTTTCTAGCTCGTGTTTTTATCCGTTCACATTTTTCTTTTTCTCTTTTATTAAATCAAAAAATTTGTTAAAGACAAATATCATCAAGATCAGTGACAGTTAGTATCAACTAAAACTGCAAGCGATGAGAAAAAAAAAGTTGTGAGACATACAGAATTTTACTCCCCCTCTTATTTTCCTCTTTCGAACACACATTCTTTCATATTAGAAAATGTAGAGGATATTTTATTTATGTGTTTTATTATTTTACTCGTTTATTTTATGTATTTATTTTCAGCACTTTTACTTTTAAATAATATGCACTAAGATGTGTTTAGGGTGGATCTTACATAAAAATTATGTCGTGAAATCTCATTAAACTAAAAAATTTTATTTGAACGCTTCTTTGAAAAAATTATTGATATATTTCACAAACTAAAACATTTTTTGGTGTATTAACCCTTTAACTGTCATGCCCGAGATAGTCTCGGGCACAGCACTGGTGTTCGAAAATGTCACGCCCGAGTATTACTCGGAGTAATTTTTTTTCTTTTTTTTTTTGAGTGCATCGTATTGTTGTACCCGAATATATATCGGGAGACGTTTATTTCGGCTTCATCTCTTTGTCAAACCAGACTGTTTCCAAGCCCGTCATTTAGGCCCCCCCCCCCCCTGACTTTGAGAAATCAATGTAGTTACATATAAGTGGGCGTGGTTTTGTATGTTTTTCGATGAAATTGCATTGTGTTTGGACCCTTTGCCCCCCCCCCCCTCCTGGAAAAACTTGAAATGACGTCCTTGACTGTTTCTCGGGTTTGTGCTTGGAAAAGTGTTTCCAGTTATACCACACAAGACTGAATTACTGAAAGGTATTCACTTTTATTTATTTTTTCCATTTATTTATTTATTTATATTATTTTTTTTTTTTCATTTTTAGAAAATAATGCTCCTCTAGAAGCGAACTTTACAACTGCCATGTTGAGTGGCAGCCGCCTCAAGCAACTATGCAGTGCCTACAAAACTTTAAATATTTTACCCATTTTTTTTTGTGCTTCAAAATATCAATTTTTAACTTCTAAGTATGTTTTGTTTTGTACCAACATTTGATTTTTGAAATAAAAAAATTTGACAATTTGTGCACCCAAATCATCAAAATAACTTGACAGTTAAAGGGTTAAGCTCTAAACAGTTATTTAAATTTTTTTGACGCACTTAAGTAATGTTTCTTTTGCATTATTAGACTACAGAATAAAAAAGTACAAATTAGCAAGAGATATGTGAAGTATTGCATTTTTTTTTTCTAAATTCATTTGCTTGCTCTATAAGTAGCATTAATAATTTTAAAAGGGCAGTAATTGCTTTTTATCGTATTTTCTGCATAAAATGTGGCTGAACCTACAGCGTCATGTCAATTGATAACCATGTGATCGGTTCTGAATAAGTGAAACAAAGTGGCCGTTAAGCTGGCTAGAAGCAAGCATGCAGAAAAACATCTTCCTATGTCTTTAATTACTTTTTTTTAACACGATTTAAAACTCAATTTTTGCCCTTAATCTTCCTGTGGTCCGATCGATTAAAGTTCGATGTATCTAAAACTCGATGACAATGCAATATTCTATTTCTGTAATAACTGCATTAATTAACCATCAACTATTCCAGTTCTAAGCGGTTTTTTTTCTTAATCCTCCAACATGAGGACGACAAAATACTTGCAAATAATAGCATTATATATAAATAGAACTTTGATTTTCCGCATCAGACAATTGTTTTTCGAGTATTACAGAGCTAATTAGAACGTGAAATATAATTATTTTTAACTAATTTCATTCTGAAATGAAGGTGAGCCTTCAATTAAAACTGCATCTTTGATTACCGCGTTGTTGAACAATGCTTTTATTATAATGAATCATAAAATTTTAAAGATGTATATGTACTAGTGTAAAAGTTACTAAAAATAAAGCTTTTACTTCAGTAGACTCAAAAGTACATTCATAACAATTATCTTAAACACCAAACATCCCCCTTCATTTTATGACGGGAGCAAATTGCTTCTCTACTGGAAAGTTTTTACGTAAAAGTTGACGTTTCAAATACAGAGTGAAATTGATGAAATCCGTGAGAATTAGCAAATTTAATTCCAGTACTTTTCTGCCTTATCCCTACCCAGACCGGTTATTTTGAAGAATTGGGGGTGGGGGGGGGGGGTAAACTCAATGCAAATTTTACACGAAAATAACAGAATCCATGCCCGCGTTTTGGTACGTTTCGATGTATAAAAGAATGAATTTTTTACGATTTACCTGCTTGCTTGGTGTTAATGCTACAATGAAGACATTATTGGGGAGAGAGGAGCACATGTAAACAGGGGCACATGTGAACAAACGATATTTTACCCATATATGTTCATTAAATAATTAAATAATTAAAATAATTTCAATATTAATTAATTCATTAATAAATTTAAATTAAATTTAGTTCTATTTTTCTGAATTATTAAAATTATAAGTTTTAACTAGCAGTAACATTTATTTTTAGCAAAGGAAAAACTAGAATATATTTAAAATCTGCAAAATAAATCACAAAGTATTAAGAGCAAGAATCTGAGAAACTGTCACGCCTAGCATTATGCGTTAATTCATGACCTCTCAGATTTTTTCCAAAAAATTACCAAATGTTTATTATCTTATTGAAAGACCAAATCCAGAATGTTTTATTCTAAAGTTGAGCTGTTTAGTTACTATGGACCCCTAAATGTGAAGGTGCGGCATCAAAAATTAAGTGGATTTTCAAGACATGGAAATTGCTGTGAACCAAAACTCTTACCAGGAACTGTGGAACTCCAAATTTCTTTTTGTATATGGAATATAGAAGGTTGAAACTTTACAAAATGAATGTGAAATTTGTGGTAAGTTGTTGCCGTAAGGTCAGTGGAAGGCCCTCAAAACAAGGCATTTTTGACGTTTTTTAGCGTTTTTGAGGTCCAAAAACAGCTTGTACATTTCAGTTGCCACGGCAAAAGTAGCGTCGTTTGAAAGACCAGTATAAGCACTTTAAAATAATGCATCAATAGCCGAGGAAAGTTAAACCTGCTTTTAGTTGCGTAAGGCCGAAATATGAGAAATGTCATATTTTACGGATATTCAAACGGTCATAACTTCCTCTGCCAACAACATATTGAATTTTTTTTTTTTTACCAATGTCATACTCTACTCCTTGTCTTAACAGAACAGTTGAGTCCTTTGAGGCGAAATGCTTAAAAATTTTTTACAAAAAATGCACAGGAAAAAATACATTTTTTGTAAAAAAAAATTTAACATTTCGTCTCAAAGGACTCAACTGTTCTGTTAAGACAAAGAATAGAGTATGACATTGGCAAAAAAATATTTCAATATGTTGTTGGCAGAGGAAGTTATGACCGTTTGAATATCCGTAAAATATGACATTTTTCATATTTCGGCCTTGCGCAACTAAAAGCACGTTGAACTTTCCTCGGTTATTTATACATTATTTTAAAGTGATTACACTGGTCTTTCAAACGACACTACTTTTGCCTTGGCAAGTGAAATGTACAAGCTGTTTTTGGACCTAAAAAATGCTGGAAAACGTCAAAAATGCCTTGTTTTGAGGGCCTTCACTGACCTTACGGCAACAACTTACCTCAAACTTAACATTCATTTTGTAAAGTTTGAACCTTCTATATTCCATATACAAAAAGAAATTTGGAGTTCAACAGTTCCTGGTAAGAGTTTTGGCTCACAGCAACTTCCATGTCTTGAAAATCCGCTTAATATTTGATGCCGCACCTTCACCTTTAGGGATCCATAAAAACTAAACAACTCAACTTTAGAACAAAACATTCTGGATTTGCTCTTTTAATAAGATAATGAACATTTGGTAGTTTTTTGGAAAAAATCTGAGACTTCATGAATCACAGGCGTGACACTCTCTCAGATTCTTGCTCTTAATATCATGTTTATGTCCATGCACTTCAGTAAAGAGATTACAATTGCAAGGATTTTTTTTCTATATTTAATATTTTCATCTTACTGTAGTGCAATATAGAATTACTGCAATATTTTAACGCTTTAATTACAGGTTTGGTAACACCCAAATTGTGTTGCCCAAATTGTGTTGTGTTACTTGGCCCATGCCTTAATCTGGCCCTTGAAATAATAAAGAAAGTTAAAAAAATGTATATTTTCCCTTATCCCCGGCTAGCCCGGAAGAGTTTATTTTCTCAAATGGATTTCTTGTTATTACTTTTTTCTTATTTTTTGAAATTTTTATTTTAAAGTTATAACATTAAAATTTGAGCTTTGAAGTTTTCATTCCTTTGCATGATTGCGTAAAAAAGTAAAATTTCGCATAGATCAGGATCCCTATTCATTTCCAGTGATCACTTGATGCACTTGGCTATGTTGAAAGAGACGAACGAGACCCTGCCCCACCTTATCAGAAGTTCAGATTTATGGCACCTAACCGAAGAACAACTACTCAATGGGTCGTTTACTCACGTTTGTTTGTTGCTGTCACGACCCTCATCAGCAGTTTGGTTTACACCACCGATTGTGCCTCCTTTATTTATATTGCTTTGCCGCCAAGACAGACAAACCAGCCAAGGGGTTTGGTTCATCTGTGTAGAGGCATAGACGAGTGGGGGTCTCTCATTATACCTTAGGGCCTATAAAGCTCAGCTTGCACAAAATGCTGTACATCTGCTACTAGCAGTTAACACCTTGGACTATTGAGACAATGGTCTAAATTATCTTTAGCACAGCTTCCCCTGCAACTTATCGTCAATGCAGTAGTCAGAAATTACTTTTGGAGAAGGTTTTTCCATTTTGGTTCCCTATATACGCAATTTAGCATTTATTACAGTCTTCGTACGATTATTTATTTACTTTTGCAGATGTTTGTTGAAAGTTAAAACTAAGAAGTATGTAAATATATGCAAATGGTGAATAATATTAGTGGGCCTCTTTAAATTAAAGGAAATTTTGAAAGGAAAGAGGATAAATATTCAAAGCAATGATGCCTATTTTAACAGTTGCTTAATCAATTTTATTTGTTGTTATTAAGAAATTGAGTTCATAAATAAATCAAAAGAAACGTATTCATGAAATTTTACTGTAAAGCTAATGTTTTTTCTAATACTTGTTAACTGTTTAACATTACGCGAAGACGATTCTGAACCATTCCAGGGTCACATGCGGGGCAATCAGGAGCTATAATTTCAGCGACATTTTGTTAAAGAACTTAATATTTAAATGAAACAGGATAAAGCATTTTTTAATCTTTACATTTGATAAAAATATACCCCTTATACAATTATATGTTCATTAAATAATTTTGTTAATTAATTTTTCTATTCATTTGCATAGATCATGTGAGAGACATCCAAAGTCAACCTCTTATAATATACTGTATGAATTAGTAAATATTTTTGCTCTATTGACGCAACAATGACGAAAAAAAAATTGCAGGTGCCAACATGTCTGAATTATTGAGAAATAAGAATTTAAGCAGTTGAAAACAAAAATTATGTGCAGCTCCTTTTACGAAAAACTAGAAAGTCTGTTTTGCACGAGAAGGTTTATATATTTCATTTAAAAATATTAGTTAAAAAAGGTAATGACAAAATTGGTTTGTAATTTCTTAAGTAACAAAATTTTTCTAATTACCTTTTTAAATTATTATACGTAATGAAATGATAACGTGCGTGAAGGCGTCTTGTACTAGACAAAATGAGTGTATTTCGTGGAAATACACTTGTGTAGTTTTTACCTGTTAATATAATATACAAGGGCCGAACCTTAATTTCGGGGAAGGGTTTTACCAAACCTATTTCTTGTGAAATGTATAAAGTTAATGAAATTTGATTTACTGTACTATATTCCGCTGATTTTTGTTACAATAGATGTTAAAAGAGTAGGAATATGAAAAATATTTAAAAAAAAAAAAAAACCTCACATTTTCTATGAAGAAAAAAAAATCTGGACAGATGAGTTTACTCATATACGCGCATTCGAAGGAGTACTCTTAAAATTTCTATTCGTAGGGGGGGGGGGCACTTATAGATGTGTTAAATATAGAGTTTGGAAATTACAAATTTGAAAAATTTTGGTGTTTTTTTTTAGTAGTATTAAAAATTTGAAGGAACAGGTGTATCCTGAAGAAATTATGTTTGCAATAACTTCAATAAAAATAAATACTGCAGAAAAAAAGCTTAATTTTTGCAGTGATAATTTCTTTTTTCAAATGCAGTTTCAAAGTAAATAAGAAAATTTAAATTAAATAGTGGTTAAATTAAATAATAAATACAAAACTATTATATACAAAAATGCTTTTCATAATTTCTCACTGAAAATTTTCGGAGGGGGTTTGAACCCTAAAAACCCACCCCTTAAATACGGCCCTGTAATATACTCATAAAAATTAAGAGCTATTCTTTTACACATATGGCATAGCAATAAACCCAAGAAATAGCTGTTTAGAATATGTAAAGAAAAAACTAGCATTTTTCGAGCATGGTTGTTTCCCTGTCACAAGAAGGGAACCTTTTTTCATGGCAGTTGAGCTTTTTAAACGTATGTTGCAGTCGTAAAATGGACCAATATTAAGTAAATCACTAATTTAGTACTAGCTGACCAGCTCGAAGTTTTCGCGCTTGAGAGCGGTAATTCAAAAATTCGATTTTTCCGGTAATTTTTAGGAAAATAGCGCCCCCCCCCCCAAAAAAAAAAAAGAGAAACAAGCGTAAAGTTATTTTTTTTTTTTTTGCTGAATGATGAATTACTTTTGTAGTTTTACGCAATGTATTATGTTTAAACAAAAAAAAGATCTCTCCAACCGCGCCATTGCATATCAGTTTTCGTATGCTATTCCTTGTAATATTGAGCAAAAAAAAAAAAGAATAAATGAAAAGTGACACAAAATAAACAGTGGGTCTATTTTTCGCCAATATCCAGCACGATAATTATAAATCAAGGGCAAATCATAGAATATGATTTAGAAATAAAGACGTTCAGAGGCGGGTCTAACGGTACGCGGACTAAGCGGCCGCGTGGGGCCTCGTCGACCCGTGATGCGCCATGGGGCCCCGAAATTCTCCTAGAATCTAAAATTCGAATGCACTGGTTTTAGATATAACTGCAACCTGTAGCTAAACGAACGAGCTTTTTTGCAGCCGGGGACTAATATATACCAATAGGCTAATAAGGTCCAACCTAGGGGCCCCAAATTTGTTTCATAAATATTTTAAAAGACGATGACCTACGCTCGACTGGAATTTATATCAATAGCACTTTAGCTTGCACTTTAGAAGATAAATTTGATCATTTTGTTATGTTTTTGAAAGAAAATGAGGACTCATTCAAAGGAACATCTGAAAATTCAGACAATTTAAGTCTCTCGTGTCATAATATTTATCAAGCTGCTAGAGGGATGTCTTGCACATTTCCGCACATGGAGACACTTTTGAAAATATTTTTTACAATACCTATGTCAAATGCATCAGGTGAAAGATCGTTTTCGGTTTTAAAAAGAGTAAAAAATTATTTACGTAGTAAAATGGGAGAAGAGAGGCTTAACATCTTATCCGTACTGTATATTGAACAGGAACTGTTGAACCGCGTCGACACGGAAAACATAATTAATGATTTTGCTGCAATTAAATCTAGACGAAAATTTATATGAGGTATGTAAATAAAAAATATTGGTAAACTGTATTGTTTTTTTTTCTCGGGGGGGGGGGGTTCTCCCCCTTTTTTAGAGTGGGGGTGGAGGGGGCCCCGAAAACTTTTACCGCTTGGGGCCCCCACTTCACTTGATCCGCCTCTGAAGACGTTCTCGCATGGTAACAGAAAACAAGCTAGAGAAATATTATTGTGTAAGATTTTAATTACGATTTACCGAGTTAAAATCAAGCCCCCCCCCCCCCCGATTTTAACAGCAACAGAACTGTAGCTCAGGATCTTGCAACTCTTTTTTTAATATTTTCACATTTTTGATCATAAACATTTCATGTATCTTCCAGAATTTCTTTAAATAAATCATTTTCTTACCAGTAGCCAACAATGAAGGGAGGTCGGACATAAGGTCCGAAACCAAAAGGTCAGCGGACAGAAGGTCCACGCCCAAAGATCCGAGGGACAGAATATCCAGCGGACATAAGACCCGGCGTGCAAAAGATTCTCGGACAGAAGGTCTCCCTTTTTGGAAAACTGAGACATAAGATCCAGTTTTCTGAGGGTCCAATGAAGATGCCTATCGTTGCGCCCCTATCTCTTTAGAGCATAAAAAGCATCCACTGGTAATTGTGATCGAGAGTTACCAAGACGTGTCAGGACCAGTACCGTGTAATAAAACTTAAAAACAAAGCAATTTCAATAAAGATCAAAGTCCATCAAAACATTCGCTTTAAAAAACGAATAAAAAAATAAATAGATAAAAAAATGAAAGAAATAATCTAGCAAAAAAAAAAAAGGATTCCTAAACATGCGAGTGCGCTGCCTGTAACTGATTCTACTGACCCCCTTGTTAAGAACACAGCTTAATTCCTTTTCAAAAACAGATTATATATTTAAATTAATTCACCATTTTACGGCATGATTTCAAAATTCTTACACATATTTGAGAGCTATTAAAGGTCTCATCGCTTATTCTATTATTTCTCTCGCGCTATATTTCATTCGTGTTAGTTTTGTCAACACAACCTGTCCATTTTCAGCCTTTCGCTGAAAACTTACTCCCCCCGTGCTAAAATGCTCCCGTGACCCCCAAAATGTGACCCCCCCCTCTCTATTTAAGACGATCGCGCATCGCGCCATCGTGGAAGGGCCCCTCTGGCCATCCGTATGGCGATGCCCCCGCGTTGGCGACGTATCGCCACAACAGTGGGTAAAACTCTTTTTACTAAAATTGTTTCGCCAAATGATCTCCTAAATGTTGGCTTTTCCCGTTTCAAATCTTTGACGGTCGATGGTCGAAAAGTGGAAGCACTGATTTGAGCTGAAGTGTCTAGTCTTGTGCGAAGCTATAGAGTCTTTGGTCAGACTGCCTGCCTCAACTGTTCTTCCGAAAGTCATACATTTATTTTTTATTCTGTGCGTTTTGACTGTGCAAGCTTTTTTTTTCGTCTCCGCCTTTTGTCATGCCCAGAACAAGATATCTTAGCTTAAGAAGCATTCGAACAGGTTTTTGAAAAAAAGAAAATAAATAAATGAAAAATTTGATGATGATGATTCGAGGTTCTACTTACGGTAAAATTGAGTCTTGTAAAGATCGTTTCTCGCTACTCCAGAATTCAGAAGAAAAATGTTTCTGTTCCTCAGCTTTGCATCATTGAGCAATGTAACATTAAATGTTGATTTGTGCGATAATTTAGTTTCAAATTATAGAATTGGAGTCAGAGAGAAAAAATGGTGCCCAATATTTTCAAATTATATTGATGTTGTGCAAACAAATGCTTGGAAACTTTCATGACTATCTGAAGAAGCAAATAGAAAGTCACTGTTGGATTTTAGACGAGAGGTTGCACTTAAGTTTTTACAGTGCCCCCCCTCCTTTGATAATAATACACATAAGAAAAGTATATGTACAGGGCGGCCAAGCACATTCAGCTTACCAATGCCAGTATCTGGGGGGCTTTTTACAGCAAGGTTTACAAATAACGAAAGAATACGGTGCAAGTATTGCCATTGTGTTGTTTCTGAAACCACTCGGATAAACGAGCCCGAGTAGACCGATCTACCCGATTTAACGTGGAATAAGTACGGCTTCCGTTTTTACGAGCACCATTAAGGTGGAAGCCCGATTTAGCTCAAAGCGTTCTGTTCTTTTGAACCAGACCAAGGGACGAGCAAACAACTGGGTTGTACCCCCGGAAGCATCGTTTCACTTGGAGGACTTTGTGACCACGACTCTTATTTTGCGTCGCCCAGCCACCATTAGTAACAACGGTGGATCTTTGATCGGCTAGGATCAAACCCGGGACCCTCCGGTTACGAGTCTGACGCCTTACTGATCGGGCTGACCCCGGCCCCATTGCCATTGTCCAACTGTTTATCGTTGCAATGCTTGTGATATTGCTCTCCAACCCGATTGCAACGAAGTTTATCATGGATAACCTTGGATAATCAAATTTTTGTTAAATTTTAAATTTGGGAAGATTGATTTTTTTAAAACAAATTTCAATTTCTTCTAAAGTTCTCTGCACGTTTTAAAACCATATCAAAGCTCATACAGATTTTACCTGTCTAAAACGCATTGAAACTGCGGAATTGTATTAAATAAAACTACTTAGCATCCGTACCTCTTTTCCGCTGACGTTGCGTCAACGCAACACCCTATATTTCTAAATGTAAGTGAAATTTTGTTCTTTTTGCAGCATAATACTATTGTATGGGTTCAAAATAACAACTTTTATGATTTCTATCAAAAACAAAAAATGATTTCGAGTTTCGGCGGTTAATGGGTTAAACGAGAATCTTAATTAATTTTGCCGGTATCGGGTTGATCATGTCGTAACTGTGAGGGCCCCCTTGACCATATGGGCCCCGAATTAAATTCAAAAATGCGCATAATAAATTATTTTTATACTGTTGATGGATCAAGTTGCCCCAAAACTGCATTTTGACGGCCCCCAAACCTGTAAATCAGCCACTGCATTCTGCCACTGGAGCTTCAGGGGACTTCCAAATTATTCTGGGAGCTTGCCTTACTATTAGTGAGTCGGGCCCTGCTTAGCTCCGGGCCTTATAGTTACAGGGCCCAATTGGGAGCGAGTTTTGATCATCTCCCACTCAAACTCATGACTCTTCATGGCAAATTCTTAAATTCAAACATTTTGGTTTTAAGAATGTAACATTCTGCGATTCCGAGCCCCCCCCCCCCCGCTTTTCTGAGGCCCCAGGCCCACGCCTCATGCGCCTATTGGGTGATCCGCCACTGGTCTCAATACGAAAAGGAGCCGTTTTTTGCCAAAGGAAAGAGACTTGTTCTGAAAGTCGTCTGTACAGCTTATGTGGTATTCGTTGGGAACCCCGTTTTCTTCAAGTCTGACTGAGAGACATTGCGACCCCTCATTACCTACCTGCGAATTAAGTCCGCGATTACCCATCCATCTTTCTTCTTTTGACAGTCGACAGTCAACTGTGCTATCATGGAAAGAAAGAACGGCTATTGAAAGGACAGTTGCTAACAAAATGCTTTCTTGATGTCTTCTCTTGTAATGAAAAATGGATCATTTCTAAGTAACTAAAAGCGACCATTTTAATAAAAGAAAGACATCGTAGAAATATCTCAGAAAACCACTTAAACTTAAAAGTTTAAAAATTCAGAGTTCAGTAGAAATTCTAAAGTTTGGGTTTCATAATTTTTTGCAAACACAGAAAAAAAGAATGAAATTTGAAATACAGTATGAAATAAAGGTTTGATTGATCATACAAATTTCAAACAGCTAAAATATTAATAAAAATTGAAAAAAATAAAAAATACGTAAAATTAGAGAGTTGAGAAGAAACATTTTCAAGGTAGGGGATTTGCGCCAAAATTAAATAGTTAACTTTACTTTGTTCGGTTATTGTCTACATAAGAACTTTCTTTTTTCTGAAATCAATGTATCTCTTGATTGTCCTCTTATTTCTGAATTTTTAAGTGAAACTTGTGAAAAAATATTGGGGGGATGGGAACCTTTTGCCAGGGGACGTGATCTTCGACCCCCACTTATCTTGCCGCAGATGGGAAGTGACATAAAATTAAATAGCTTACTTTATTTTATTCTTTAAAATGTCTACATGCGAAGTACTTTCTTTTTTCAGAAATCAATGTATCAGTTGATTATTGATTTGTTGTAACGTGTCCTCTTATTTCTGAATTTTTAAATTTTTAAGTGAAACTTGTAAAAAAATATTGGGGGGACTGTCCCCCTCTTCAAAATTATTGGGGGGGACGCGTCCCCGAATCCCCATAGGCCGTAACGCTCGTGGCCGGAACAAAAACGCACATGTCCAGGTCCACCTCAGCGTCATCTATCGATGATTTCAAACGCGAATAGCTCAAAAACATTCAACAAATGCGCGTGTCTAGACGCTGCAAGTCCACTGTATTCCGCCAACTCTAGTGATGTTATAAAATGATATATATATATATATTATATATAAATATTTGACATTAAAATATCTCGCGACCCCAGAATTTTGCGACCCATAGTTCAAGAAGCTCTGTTATTGATTATTGCTGTCGTATCGGTAAGAAAAAAAACGCTGTAAGTATTAAGGATTTTTGTAAAGTTACAAATATGAAGATTTAAAAAAAAATGCCCTTTTCATTCCAATTTCTCAGATTTTTTTCGTGACCATAATCTTACACCATGCATGCTGAATTATTAGGAAATGTGACTAGATTTTCTTTTTAATGTTTAAAATTCGAATCAAATTATCCAAATGTGTCTCAACGTCAACATGGGGTATTTGAACGTGCTTGAGGCGTATTTGGACAAAATAAACAAAACAATATTAACCATTTCAAATGGCGAAGCTCGAATTCTTATAAATTAGAAACTATCTTGATTTTCCCCAAAATCGCTTGACTATTTTTTGCAGCTTTCAGAAACTAAATTTGGACTGAGTGCAAACGCTGAATTCCAGATTCATCAAATTTAGAAGTCTGCTTTAAATGAATAAACTTGTAGCCATTATATCTCAACAATTTTATTTTATTGCTTCGATATTTTCTACATTAAAGGTCTTGGCTTAACTTTTCTTGATTATTCTTGAAAGATAAAGGTTTAGACATGCGTCATAGAGCTATTTGTCTGCTTTTCTTGGATACCGTCACTCTATTTTCCCACGCGTTTTGAAACTTTTTATTCAAAGCTTTCTGCATAGTTAAATGTAAGCCTTCTGCCTTGAATATAAGGCAGGAAATATTGTACCCATTTGAAATGAACCATTTTTTTCCACTTATGTAAACATTATCCGGAAACTTTTTTGAATATTTCGGGCAGCTGCGGTTCAGGTTATTTTCAGAAACGTTTCCGAGTATGTCGGAAAACTCTTTCTGTTATTTTCAGAAATGTTTCCAAGTATGTCGGAAAACTTTCTGTTATTTTCAGAAACGTTTCTGAATATTTCATGCAGCTGCGGTTCAGGAAATATTTAGAAAGATTTCTGAGTATTTCAGAAAGATTTCTCAGTAGTTTAGAAATCGGAATCTTTTTTCTGATTTTTTTTTTCAAATACAGATTCGAATTATAAATATTCGTTTTTTAGTAATCTTTCCTTTTAAAAAGTAAACAAAAAAATAATTCATTAAAATACTTTTATAATGGTGTAAAAATACATTTTTTTATTATTTACTCGTTTCTTTTTAAATTCCACTGATTATTTTGTCATTTGTAAAAGTTGAGGTGCATAAAAATTGAGTTATAAGAAACTGGAAGGTTTAAAAAAAATAATAAGTTTGTATTTTTACACAATTATAAAAGTATTTTATTGATTTATTTTTTGTTGTTTACTTTTTGGAATGATATATTGCTCACCTTAGCTGTGAAAAAATTAATTTAACTTGTTAAAGTATGCGACAATATAGTTAAGATTTGTATTTAAAAAAAGTTGCCGTAAATCAGGGTTACTTGGACCCAGAAGAGGGCTACTTGAGCCCACAGTAAAATGATAAAATCTGGGTTTGGTAGTAGCGTTAGAGACTGCAGAGGGCTTCTACCTAGTGGAGAAACGAGGAACTACGTGCAAGTATTCAACTAGTAGGTACAAAACCTAGATTTTATCATTTTATTGTAGTGGGCTCAAGTAACCCCCTAGGGTCCAAGTAACCCTGATTTACGGTACCGAAAAAGAATTCCAAGATGTTCGAAAACGTTTTTGAAAATTTCAGAGAGAATCCTGGAATACTCAAGAACTCTTTTTGAAAATTTCATAAACCGCAGCTGCACAATATACGCACAAGTGTTTCCGAAAATTACACAAAGAGAATTTCAAAATACTAAAAAACGTTTTTTGAAATTACAGAAAACAGATTCGTAAGTACACAGAAACGCTTTATAAGATTACAGAAAGTAGGTTCCGAAATCCACAGTAACGCTTTTAGAAATAGCAGAAAGTATATTCCGAAATTCTCAAAAATGTTTTTGAAAATATCATGAGCTGCAGCTGCCCCATATACTTAGAAACGTGCCTTCATTTTTTTGACAGTGTACGAGCATCATTTTTTGTATGGTAAGACATTTTAGAACGTACGAAGGTATTGCAAAAAGCGTTTGTGCCATAAGCGATAAATGAAAAATATTTGAGTAAATTCTACAAATTATATATAATTGAGCAAAAAATGTATCTATATTAATATTCAAGAATAGTAGCATGTTGGGATAGCAAGAGGTGCTACTTTAGTCTGGAATGATATTTTCATATCCTTTATTCATCAAACAATATAAACGAGCTCGCCAAGTTTTTTTGGGGGGAGGGGGGGACAAAGGCATGTGATCGAAGTATTTTATAGAAAAACGCATCAAAATACAAGCAGAAATGCATAACAAAGAGCAGTAAATTTAAATCCAGGACAGGCCTGAAGCTAGATGAAATAAATTTCATAAATAAAAATATATACTTACTCTACATTTTGAAATGAAATATTCTATAATACAGCGATGAATGTGTCCATTAAGTAATTGCTACTCGAATAATGTACCGCCCTTGTTCAGAGCCTTTTAAAGTGAACAGAAAATGACACGCTATTAAAATATTCTAATACACACTCGATTAAAAATACTCTTGACTGTATAATTAGTCAACAGAAAATGATCCCCCCAATTCCTTTTAATACACAGTATTCAAAATAAGTAAATTGTTTGAAAGATATTTTAGCATAATTAAGACGAAAGCTAAGAAAGCAACTGAAGCAAAGTAGATATTTCTTTTTACTACGGGATCATTTCATTTTAAATCAACAAATGGGGTGGGTGCGCATCACCATTTTTGATTTTGATGAAAATTTGCCTTTTAGTTCCCAGACGCCAAAAAATAATTATTTTGTTTTAGAAACATTTACTCTTTAATATATAGACCATTTTTGTTGTTGGCAACAGCAAAAATGGGGCATTTTGATGCTTTGTCTTATGAACTTTTTTTCTCTCAAAGATTTCAAATTCTAACATAACTCATTAGAAAGATAAGAAATATATCTTTTTATGTATGGTATCAATAAATTTCAGACTTTAAAAAAATACTTATTTTTTTCAAGGTCAATGTTTGCGACGAAAATATAATTTTTTACGACTTTTGAACATTAAAAAACCCATAATGGGTTTAGAATAACAAGCTCTATTTTTTTTTATCATATATTCTTATGCATGGTTACTTATTCTATAAAAAAATGGCTTGTTACTCCTCCTCCTTTATGAGATATGCCTGTCTAAAGTTGCAAATTTTCAAAAATATCCAGTTTTTAACGCTAAAAAATGCATGTGGGGGATAAGGTAAAAATAATTTAACTTGTGGAATCTTAAGTACGTTTTAGCAGCTTTCTTAATGAAACAAAAGTTGCTTTATTATTCAAAGGCTTGTAAGGGGCTGAATTGCACAGAAACAACACAATATTTTTATACTTTTTGATCATTTTTTTATTTGAAATGTAATAATATATACCTTATTCTTTACTTTAAAAGACTAAAAAGAATTGTGAAGTACAGTACCGCCTCATTTCTACGCCTTTTTCACTTGGATGACGATTTTAAATTTCCCTAGTAAAATAATGATAGTATCGTTCGTTTATGCGTCGCTCTAAAGATACATATTTCACTTATGCGTCAAATTTTCTTTCAAATGTAAAACATTTAATTTATTTTATTTAAAAAATAAGCATATTTCTTCACTTTCTTCTTTATCGCCTGTTTTGCTCAAGGAAGGTATTTTTTCCTCATCAACTAGAGTTTGGAGACAAACAATTATGTACTATGGATCGTTTTAAAGGTAACAGCTTGTAATTAGGTATGCTACAATTTTTGTTTTCTCTTTATCATTATAGTTACGTTACAGTAATTGCCAAACCATAGTAATATGTCCCTTGTCTATAGAAACATTCTTATTCATTCTTTCATTATGACCTATGTTGCGTTTTAAATAGGCTTGTTCACTTATACGTCTCTCTCACTTATTCGTCTTTTTATGTTGGTCCCTTGGGCCGGCGCATAAGTGAAAGTTCACTGTCATTTATTTAAACGTGCCACGGTAAAAAAAGAAATGCCACTCTGCTTTTATACCAAAGTCCTCTTCATGGCGGCTCAAGCAAATGAAGCTCTTTCTGTTTTTGTATTGTGCAGCAAACCTATCTGAAAAATAGGTTAATTTTGAAACTAAAGGGTGGTCCGCCTTCAGTTTTCTAACAAGGATATTTTGAAAACCATAGAATGTGATAGTGTTGTATCCAGGTAATCACTTACAAAAACTTTCAGCTTGAAGACATCAATCTTTTTGCCAATAAACAACAAAAGGATTAAGTGTGGATTAAACTCCCAACCAGTGATATAACTGAGTATTTCTGTTGTAGGTGGCAAACAGATATTTACAAATCAGACAAGTTTAGTGATATTCTATATCCCCAGGTGTTAAAAATATTAAATTGTCTAATTAAAGTTTAAATAAATTACTTAATAACTCTTCTTAGTCTTTTCCTAGCACTTAAAGCAAAGAATAAGGTATATATTCTTGCATTTCAATTAAAAAAAGATTAAAAAGTATGAAAATATTGTGTTTCTGTGCAATTATTTGAAAATTCAGAACCTTATATCTGTCAAGCGCCTTTGAATAACAAAGCAAATTTTGTTTCATTAAAAAGCTGCTAAAAAGTACTTCAGATTCCACAAGTAAAATTATTTTTACCTTATCCACCACATGCATTTTTTTAGCGTTGAAAACTGGATTTTTTTTGAAAATTTGCAATTTTAGGAGGGCATATCTCATAAAGGGGGCGGAGTAACAAGCCATTTTTTTATAGAATAAGTAACCATGCATATGAATATATGATAAAACATAGGGCTTGTTATTCTAAACCCTTCATGGGTTTTTTAATTTTCAAAAGTTGTAAAAAATGAGATTTTCGTCGCAAAATTTGACCTTGAAAAATATAAGTGTTTTTTTTTAATCCTGAAATTTATTGATACTATATATAAAAAGATCTCTTTTTTAGCTTTCCAATGAGCTATGTTTGAGCTCAAAATCTTAGATAGAAAAAAGTTATAGTTCATAAGACAAAGCATCAAAATGCCCCACTTTTGCTGTTGCCTACAACAAAAATGGCCTATATATCAAAGGGTAAATTTTTCTAAAATAAAATAACTATTTTTCTGAGGTGTGGGAAATAAAAGGAATGCACATGCAAATTTTCATCAAAATCAAAAATGATGATGCAACAACGTTTTTGAAAATTTGTTGATTTAAAATGGAATGACCCTACGAGAAATAGTGCTGTGATATCGATGTCGATGTTTTGGAAACATCGATGCTTTTGCTAAAACATTGATGCTTTTACCATCGATATTTGAGGGTCGATGTTTTACCAACATCGATGTTTTGGGTTCGATGTTTTTTTTCGATGTCGATGTTTTATAGTCCAGCAAAGAGAGCTTGATAACAATATGCGATAAGCAGACGTATTAAGAAGTTTTCATCTTCAATCAGAAGTTTCAGTATTAGTATCATTGGAAAATATTTTCCACGATTATTGTCGATGTTTTGCTCTTGATGTTTCTGAAACATCTCTAATTTGCTTCCGACATTTTTTTTTTTGGTATTTTTTTTATTTTAATGTCGATGTTTTATAATTCAGCAAAACAAAAATCATAAAAATATGCAACCAAAAGTTACATCGTTAATGAGCAGTTACACTATCAATCTCGTTAGTAAACGTTCTTGATACTTACCATCGATGTTTTATGGTTGTGTCTTTTAATGATTATTATTTCGAGTTCAATGTTTTATTTTCTTTCGATATCCTGTTTTACATTTCAGCAAAAAGCAATAAAATTATGCAATCAAAAAGATTCATATTTAACAGTTGCAATACCTATCGTATTGACATAAAGTTCTTTTATCGTATTGACAAAAGTTTTTTTTTTTTTTTTTTTAAGTACTAACGGTGATTTACGGTCGATGATTTTTAAACATCGTTGCCTTGCGTTTAAAATTTTTTTCGATAATGTATTAAATTTAGGAAAAAAGTTTCTTAAACATATGCAAGAAATAATAGTTATACAGTTAACCAACGCGGTTGCAGTATCTACACTGTAAAAAAAAATCCGTCAAATTTACGGAAAAAAACTGGCAGCCAGGATGCCAGTTTTTTTCCGTTTATTTAACAGAAATCTTCCGTACTTTTTTAACAGACTCTCCGTTTTTTAACGGAATATCTCTGTAATTGCAACAGATTTTAACCGTTTTTATAACAGGTTGATTTCATCACTTTACGGAGAAAATCTGTTAAAAAACGGTTAAAAACTGTTGCAATTACAGAGATATTCCGTTAAAAAACGGAGAGTCTGTTAAAAAATTACGGAAGATTTCTGTTAAATAAAAGGAAGAAAACTGGCATCCTGGCTGCCAGTTTTTTTCCGTAAATTTGACGGTTTTTTTTTTTTTTTTTTTTTTTTTTTTTTTTTTTTTTTTTGCAGTGTAGAAACCAGAAACAGGTGGATGCGAAAAAAAGCAAATTTAATACACAATGAAGATTTTTCCCAATATCTCAGTTTTAAGGTAGGTTTAAAGGGGTTGTTGACATTATGCTGCCTGCCAGTCTTACATGCCCCCGAAATTACACAATAACCGAGTGACGCAAAACAAGCCATTCTCACTAACTTTTATAGTTTGGGTGTACGTAGCGCGTTAGCGTTGCATCTGCTACCTTATGTTCCTGTGCGATTCTTGCTTCTTATGGCCCCTTTAACACCCCTAAAAGTTTGCACAATTTAATTTTTATGTCTGAAAAACTAATTGTACAGAAGAAACTTGCTAAAAGATAACTATTTTTAAACTGTCTTTTAGATTAATATAATCAAAAATTTAAGTGAGAAAATATGCCTATAGGCAGTATAGTTGAACTTTCACGTTAATTGAAACACGCTTAGGCAAAAGTTGAAAATATGTATCTCTTGGATCTATGGATGTTGCAAAAAATACTATAATTAAACAAAAAAATATTTTATTGCCATAAGAACACAAGAGTAATTACAAAGAGTAGTGCAAATACAGAAATGGAAAAAATCTATTACATATGAATATGGGAGGTCATAATCAATTGAATTGTGTGAAGCAATTTTTTCTAATACTTTTAAAACGTAACAATCAAATGAAAATACCTTGATTAAATACACTGGTCTACAATTTTTTATTATTATTTTTTTTTGTCCCAAGAAGGAGAATACCCGATCTAGGTGCAAAATGTGACTCTGAATTCAAGCAAGTTTTACACAAGGTACATACACTGGCGGAAAAAAAATCCCAACACCAAGAAAAAATTGCCGTAGAGTAATGAAATTTGGGTAATGCAATTGTCTAGTTAACATGTTTAATTGATTAAATGTACAAGATCACTGGCTAATTTAAGCTCAAGAAAATGCTGTGCAAATGCGAAATTATGTTAATTTAATAGAGGGTGTAACCTCCAGAATTTTGAAGGCAAGCCTGCAAGCGTGCATGCATTATGTCATACAGGTGCCGAATGTCACTTTCTGGTATGGAGTTCCATGCTTGTTGCACTTGCTGTGTCAATACTAGGACCGTCATTGCTGACTGTGGATGATGCTCGAGGTGCCATCCCATGATATCCCATACGTTATCAATTGAAGATATACCTGGTGATTTTGCAGGTCATGGTAACATGTCAGCACTCTGTAGAGCACATTGCGTTACAGCAGCGATGTGAGGGCGAGCGTTATCCGGTTGGAAAACGCCCCCTTGAATGCTACTCATGAAGGGCTGTACTACTGGTTAAATTAACAGACTGACGACCAATTTTCAGTCAGTGAGTTTGGGATAACCACAAGAATGCCCCTGCTGACGTAGGAAATTGCTCCAGAGACCATAACTCCAGGTGTGAGTCTCGTGTGTCTAGGCCGTAGACCGCTTGGATGCAGGCGGTCCCCTGGCCTCCTTCTGACCAATATACAGCCACCATTGGCACTAATTCAGAATCTGTTTTCATTAAAAATTACAACAGATCTCCACTCCGACCTCCAGTGAGCTCTGTCGTGGCACCACTGCCGCTGGAAAAGGCAATGGTTTGCAGTCAATGGAATACCGGCTACAGGCTGCCTGGCTCGGAGCTGTCCTTGAAGTAAACAGTTTCTTACCATTCCTTGGGTCACGACGGTGCCAACTGTAGCTCGAATGTCAGCTGTAGATGCAGTACGATGCGCCACAGCCGTACGCAAGATTCGGCGATCTTCCTTCTTAGTCGTGCCACGTGGCAGCTCGGAACTCGATCTTCTTGAGGTAGTACCATCCCTTGCCCATAGCTTCCAATAACCATGCATGGTGGAAACATTCCCACCCAAGTCTTTCTGCAATATCGTGAAATGAAAATCCACCTTCTCGTAGCCAATTTGTACGACCTCGTTTAAACTCGGTGAGCTGTTGATAATGGCTTCTTCGTCTTCTTAAAAGGTATTCCTGGCTAAAATGAACGCAATTAGTCCAATTTCACGGAAAAATAATACACATGAGCTTCACAACACGCTTTTAAAACAAGCCTTATTTGCATGTTCTGAGTGACGCCAGCTGCGCCACACTTATGCGCGGAACACGAAATTTCAATCAATGTCATCTTTCAGTTGTATAAACACGCCTACCAAATTTCGTTTATCTAATACAAGTCTTTCTTGGTGTTGGGATTTTTTTTTTCCGCCAGTGTAGAAGGAGAGGTAGGTCAGAGACTCCTGGCAACCCTCCCCTTAACGACCTTAACGAGTTCTCGGAACTGTGACGTAGGCTGGTCCCCTTCTCCTGCTTGCTAATGTTCTCCTGAAAGTTAAGAAAGATGGATTAATTATGTTTCAAAATGTAACCTTAATGTAAAAAAAAAAACAATTGATAAAAATTAAAGCTTCATTAACATTTGATATCTTAATAGTTTAATTTCAACACAATTTATAGACTCAAATCCCATTATCTTTTCGATATTTATCCCATTGCTCTATATAATAACAAAATGCTGTGTGCCTTGATATCAGGATCAATTTTTTTTTTCAACTTGGCTATTCACATTTCAACTCAAAACATTGATACGTCAAATTTCTTTTTAAAACAAAATATCCGCAATTTCGTAAAATTATCTAAGATTTGGGGCATTTCTAGCTTTAACTTAAATAAGGGATCCATTAAACAAAATCAGGTCCAATCGCTTTCGGTTTTCAAGATATTGAGGTTCTATTGTACATTACTATTACATTTCATTAGCTATAATGCACAAGCAGGATTAACACATTCTAGGGAAAATGTTATACGTGAGATGTTAAACATAAGATGCTAATTGACCTTATTAGAGGGAATTCTTTGAAATAGCTAAGGCATATATAAAAAAAAATTAACTTACTATAGCATATTAGACAAGGCGTACTATTCGGGAGGTTCAACAGTTCAACTTCAGTATTAGTCTTAGTAACCTACAATAAACAATTTTTTAGAAGTCGGTTTAAACATTATTTTATAAAGAAAGTTGACATTTTCAACAATAAAGATAAATAAGCTGAACATTTGGAAAATTAAAATAGTCAGTATCTGCAAGAACATTAAAAGTTACCACTTATTTTGGTTTGAATGCCAGATGATGTAAAATCAAAAGTTTTAAATTTTTATCCCAAAATTGTTTGACTTTAACATTTAATTAACCTATTTTTATGCTCTTCAAAACTGCTAATAAAAAGTATGAGACCATTTAGACTTTTAACCCTAGTTAAGTACTATGAATACAATATTTTATAGAGAATGTGGGTCATTTCAGCGAAAATGGTACAAATCATGTCCAAGACTTTAGAATTTTTTTTAATCAATTTTAATAACTACCACCTATTAAGTGTACATTTTATTGGTTCTCCATTTAATTTTGTGCCATCAAGTATCAATTGATTTGGTATAATCCTTTTAGAAAGGACACAAAAAAATGTCTTTGTTAGAAGAAGGAGAAAATGATTCTAATTGCTAGAATTTTAACTGTGATTTAAAATTAAACTGAAATGTAACAACACAATAAATTAAACTACACTGCACAAAAGATGCTTCTGACTCCACTTCTGCAGATTATTACGCAAATTAAAAAAATTTCCCCAAAAAACACTATTATTTATCCATGTCCCTAGATTTTCTATGTTTCGAATTGTCCACTCTGTCACAAGCCTTTTAGAAATAATATAAACAATTGCATTCAATCTGATATGTTTTTTGTTAAATACAGGGTGCGCCAGAGAAACTTACTTTTTTGAAATGTCAATAAAAACAAAACTATTTAAGTTATTGTTTTAATTCTTTTTTTATTTGAGAATGCACTGTCCCAATTTTTTTTTTCATTTAGTCTTGACAATGGCATCGGTTAAATAATGACCCCTATTGAGCATGCACTGATTAAGACGATTTTTAAAGTTTGTGAGCACTCTTTGCAGCATATCAATTGGTATGTTGGCAATTTCGTCACGAATGTTATTCTTGAGGTGAGCTATTGTGCGTGGTCGATCAACATAAACCAGGGATTTCAAATAACCCCATAAAAAAAATCGCACGGCGCCAAATCTGGGGAGCGTGCTGGCCATGGGAGATTGCCTTTGAGAGAGATGAGGTGGTCGGGGAAATGTTGTCGCAACAAATTCATTGAATCTCGTGCTGTGTGTGCTGTGGCTCCATCTTGCTGAAACCACACGTCCCTAATGTTCATTTCTTCGAGACTGGGAAGAAAGGATTCCTCGATCATGGTCCTGTACCGAGCTGCATTCACGGCCGTTCGAAAAGTAGCTTTCGACGGCAAAGGCGCGCTGTTCTTTTGACCATACCATGATGGCGACTAATTAAAGGGAAAACAAAACTTGGAGATTTCCCGCTCCAGATGCGCCCACTCTCGGCCTTCTACGTAGCTAATTCACCGCGCAGGAATTTTTTCAAAAAAGTAAGTTTCTCTGGCACACCCTGTATAGGTAGTATAACTGCCGTGATTAGCTTGCTACATTGAATTATGTAGTCAACAACCAGGGTGAGCCTCATTCTTTTCTTATGGTAGTTAATTTGAACTGTTGGATGTCCACTCTGTTACAGTCGATTTCATGATGAAAAAAATAGATTTTTTCTTGAAATTGCAGACAGACTTAGTTTTAGGCTGTTTATTCCACTTTATGCTTGTTCTGTGATTCTAACTTTTCTTTGTGATTATAAAGATATTTTTAAAGGCTTATTTGTCCACTCTGTTACACAAAGTGATCAAAATATTTAAAATCCTTTCATAAATGAGTCATGTACTAGTTATTTACACTTTATTATACACAAATAAACGGAAACTTCATGAAAAAAAATATGATTAGTTGGTGGAAATTATTTAAATTGATAATCTTAAGTAAAGAGTTTCAGACATGACTTGTACCATTTTCGCTGGAATAACCCAACAAGAATTTTTTTATCTTTACCAGATCATATCTTCACATGAATTAAAAAAACTTTAGAAAAGCATTTATGTATTATCTGATAATTGTTTTAATTTTATGTCGATTCTCTAATTGAACCAATTATTTCAAAAAACCAGACAACAGACATTTTTACTTCCTTTTATGTGGTAAGGAAGTATTTTCAAAACAGAGTTATTAGTGCCACATGCTTCTTTAGGGGTAAATGCACATTTTAGCACAGATAGATATCAAAAACCTAGTTTTTATATTTATATATATTTTAATAATTTAGCTTGTTTTTAATTTGCTTTTTAAATGTGCTTTTTAATAACTACAGTAGAAGCAATACTCTTTGAAATGCGCAGTTTACTTTTAAATACAAAAATTTCTGAGATTTGAAGATGTATATATAACATTAATTACTTTCTTTCTCTCCCATGAAACACTATATTTGGGTTATTAAAATGTCAAAAACAATAATTCAAATTACTGTTTTTCCCTACCTGTGGGTATCTAGTGAGTTCATAACATTATTCATCCGAGCGTAATTCCAATTTGCGAAGTCGTTGGCATAATTTTTCATTCCATAATTATTAATTACAAAGATTAAGAAAGAATAAAGAAATAAAATAAGAATATATCATTGAGGCAAATATTTGGCATTATTGTGCTTTAAATCTATTTAAATCTGTATTTATGATATTAAGGCAAAACAAAGCAGTGAAAACATTGGTGGAATAAATTCTTTCTTGGCTACGAAATAAAATACTAGAAACCATGAAACTCCTCATTTATGTAATTCAGAGTAGCGTAAACAGAGGTTTACAGTATTAAACAGTTTATAAGCTTTTCCATTAAAAAATGCACCAGCTTCATTTTCCTTTGCAACAACCCAAATTGCGGATAATCGTATTGATAAAAGTATATATTATTTAAATTTGTGTTTTAAAAGTTGGTTTTAAGTTTCCATTTCATTAATACAAATAATTGCATTATGTCAATTTTTGTAACTTTATAAAATTATATTTCGTATAGCTTGCATTTATCACAAATGCATGGTAAATTTGAAAAATACAGTAACCCCTCCTTATATCGCGCTTTTCGGGGGACAAGAAAAAAGCGCAATATATCCGAAAGCGCGATATAACCGAGGTCATTAAAAATAGTTTTCTATCCAGCATGCAAGTAAATTATACGTGCACATACATAATAATTTATTTATTCGAACATTAGCTTTTTTTTTCAGTCAAAAGTAACAAAAAAATATGACTTTTACACATGACTACTACAAATTACTAACAGATGCTTTTCACTCATTGTATCAATACAAAAGAAAGTGTTCAGTCAGTAAATTCCAAACTGTATCTGCAGTATGCAAGTTTGGACGACAGGAATTTGCTGCTTCTTTTCAGCGAATTCAGAAGAATAGACGAACCTTCGTTTTGTTCATTGATGACAAAACAAATGAGAAAGATACCTTTTCTGAGCACCTTACATATTTTCTCAAAAATGGTTTCGAACTAAAAGTTTTTTTTTCTTGGGAGACAAAATAAGAGCGATATATCCGAATGCGCGATATAACGAGGGGCTTCTGTATAATAATTTTGTTGGCAAATATATGTTAAAATTATAGTAGCTGTACATTTCAGATTTCCTTTAATTGTGATGAACAACAAACATTATTATGCACAAATAAAATGTATCGAACACCTGTAGTGTTGAGTTATTAGGTAATATCAGTGCAACTCTATGAATTGGCGTTGTTATGGTTACTTACCTTTATCAGTCTTTTTCTAACTTGAGATGAGTTTTCGTGCTTGAATTGGTTTTAAAACACCCTTTAAATCAGTTTCACTAACATAACGTAAGTCTTCCGGATTAGTTACACCTAAATGTGTTACACTCCAAAAGAGCACTTAAAAGAACACTTTAGAAAATTGTCTTTTCTAAACACTGCTTGATAAATTTGACTGGTGTTCTGATCCAATATTGCCCCAGATGCCTTTTATACTTTATGCCTCAAATCTCTCAAACTTTCTAATAGTCTAAATATTGATCCAAATTTGTCACTGTAACAAGAGGTCTCTATAAAGCACATGTGCAAGATATTGCTTGCATTTTCGTCATACTGTTGGCCCCGCTTAATCGGGTAACGGATAAACAATTACCCCGTTTATACGAATAAAATAGTGAAAAGGGGGCACTTCTAAGGCAGCGCAAGCACTGCGACCACAGGTATATTGTACTATATAAACTGTACCATATATATTGTAATATATACGAATAAAATATCTCAAAACCAAATATATTTCCCATGTCATAGACGCAATGTTAAAGATCCCCACTTAATCGAATACCCACTTATTCGAATATTTCTTGGAACCGACGGTATTCGTTTAAGCGGGGCTGACAGTATTTTTAAATTCTGTAATACTTTTAACGCGTCATGCTTCATTGAAAAAGATAAAAATAATCAATTGCAGATTTTTTATACTTTTAGTTACAATAATAAACATGAATTACATATTAACTTTAAAGCACTACAGTTTTCAACAAACTGTGCTGAAAATGAATGACTCAAATCAATTATTTTTTAAATTAAAGGTTATGGTTAGCAAATACTTTGATTCCTTCTTTTTTTTCATATAATAGTGTTTCACTTTGATCGCTTTTTAAAACATTTATTTTATAACTCTTTTCAATGAAAATACTTGAGGTTTAGAAGCATAAAATTGGTAAATTTTAGTTCTTGCAAAGATAGTCCTGAGAGTTCTAAAAATGTTGAATCCTTTTTGGACGATATATTGGAACGAGCGATTCAGCTCAGAGGTTTAAGTAACCTTGCATCTATCAAGTAGCAAATGGGACAAGCATTGGTCGCTATAACAGCAGGGTCACAGGAATGAGTGATCGTTCTAAAAAGCATGTACTGTATCACGGTAAAAGGGGTCCTGATGACATACAATTTTGAAAATGACACAGAAGTAAACTTAAATTAAAACATAGATAAAGAAAATTAAGACGATACGATACGTATAACATGCTTTGTTTCACTGACCCTTCAAATCAACAAATTATGAGGCTAGTCCTTAAACTTTTATGCAAATAGATATGTGAAGGGATTTTTAAAAATTAAATATCATGAGAGCACTTTAGATTTTTTTTCTTTTTTTTTTTACAGAGAAGACATTAAAATTAATTTTTAAAAAGTATTTTTTGACATTCACCTTCATCGTAACCAAAGTTATAGCAATGATAAGTCATGCGTATTGTATTATTATTCTTGTTATTAAATGCTTTTTTAAATCATCAGAACATGGAATGTTTACATTTCATATAAAATAATTATCAACTAAAACTTAAACAACAATTAATTTGATGTTAAAAATGTAAACACTTACCGGCAACTCTACGGGATAGTGTGAAAGTTTTCAGCTGCAGGTCTCCTTCAAATCAAAACATCCGCCATTGCTATCGTTCGAATATCGAATCCAACGATGGGTCACGTGGTTAAAATCGAGCAATCGAGCTTCGCTGTGAAGAGACCGTTAACAGTTAATGCGCTTATAACCGGTTGCGGAGATTAAAAAAACAGAGAAATCCTGTATTTTATCTAATTTTATCACAAACAGATTTTTTCTGTAAAAAATATGGATAATTTCTTCAAAATTTAGTTTTTTTTTACAGTGTATCTCACTAAATTTTTCCATAATTGAAATCGATATCATACGGTTAACGTTTTTCAGAAAACAAAAGATAAAACTATTTGATAAAGAGGCGGTGTAGTGGTTAAGACGCTGGTTTCTCACACCCAAAGGCACGGGATCAAATCCGACTCCAGTTGGTTGATTTTCATGATGCAGAAAACCGACAGCTTCCATGTCGCATGATTATGCGACATGTAAAAGATCCCTCGAGTCCTTTTTTGGCTTACAGTATCTCTTGGCAAAGTTAAATTCCTAGTGTAGTTTCGCATCGAATAGAGCCCAGGTGCCTCCATCTAGTGGAGAAACTAGGCGTCGAAATTCTCGTGGCAATGACATTCTGCCGATGGTGGTGCCACATGAAAGAGGGATGCCGGTCTTGGAGAATGCACAAGGTCTGCAAATGGGAAGAAGCCTCCTTTGAAATAAAAACAAAATAAAGAGGCACAATGTCTTGAGGAGTACTACTTGTACATTTAAATGTGTAACGAATTTTTTTAAAAAAATGGATGTTTGAAAACATCGATGTGTCAATACCATCGATGTCTTCACCCCAATGAAAATTGAAAAAATCTGCCAGCAATGCAAATAAAAAAAAAACTGAAAGCAGCGTTTAGTTTGGCATAGTTTCCTCTTTCGAATGAAGTCTGGCGTCTTGCTACCTACAATAAGGGAATCCCCCCTCCCCTAAAGGCTCCAAGAAAAGGAACGGTGTATTCTGTTTATGATTAGTGACGTGACTACCAGAATGAGATAGATTTTTATTAATCGGATCTCCTTATACTCAAGATGCTTAAAAAATGAAAGATTTCAGCAACTCACAAACACACATACACTGCTCGACATTGAAAATGCAACACCAAGAAGGAGTGGTCAGAAATTCATGCAAATTTTACCGTAGATGCACGTCACTGAGTCATGCAAATGATATGAAATGCGCTGCTCTCCGACGCACGTGAAGTAAGATATAAGAGAATGAAGTTGAAAAGTGGGCTATGTTCATGTTGGTTTTTCTGCCAGACTAATTATCGGAGAAATTTGGTTTTTGTCTCGAAGGATACGTGTGATAGGAGGAAATGCCACGCCGTCCTCAACGAAGACACTTCCAGCATATAGACGACTTTACAAGGGGTATGGTGATCGGACTGAGAAGGGGAGGTTGGTCCATACGTCAAATTGCAGTTGATACCCACATGGATGCAAGCACTGTGCATCGGCTGTGTCGGAGATGGTTGGAAAGAGGAAATGTAGCCACATTGAGGGGTGCAGGTGCAGCCAGAGTGACGTCAGACCGCTTGGATCGACGGATTCACCGACAAGCTGTGGCGGACCCACAAGTCACTTGTACGTCGATTCTGCAGCACGTGCAAGGTACCCTGGATGTTCCTGTGTCGACCAGAACCATTTCCCGTCGACTGGTTGCACGTGGCCTGCAATCACGGCGCCCGCTAAGAAGAGTGCCATTGACCTCACAGCACAGACTCCAACGTTTGGAATGGTGCCGGACCAGAGCGACGTGGATGGCAGAATGGCAAACCGTAGTGTTCTCAGATGAATCCCGCTTCTGTTAGTCCAGCGATAGTCATAGCATACGTGTGTGGCATCGACGTGGAGAAAGATCGAATCCGGCAGTAACTGTGGAACGCCCCACAGCGCGACAACGTGGCATAATGGTTTGGGGCGCTATTGCATACAATTCCGTATCACCTCTAGTTCGTATTCGGGGCACTATGACGGCCCAACGATGTGTAGATAATGTACTGCGGCCGGTGGCAATCCCCTACCTTCAGGGTCTGCCAAATGCAATTTTTCAACAGGATAACGCCCGGCCTCACAGTGCTCGAATCAGCCAACATGCTCTACGAGGTGTACAGATGCTTTCCTGGCCACCATACTCTCCTGACTTGTCACCAATCGAACATGTGTGGGACGTGATTGGACGCCGTTTGCAGAACCTGTCACTGCCTCGTTCAGAGGACAAACTGTGGCAAATGGTTGAAAGGGAATGGAGTGCCATCCCTCAGGACACCATCAGCAGGCTTATTGACTCCATGCCTAGACGTGTTTCTTCGTGCATCGCTGTCCTACTTCTTACTGAGCCGACGCCGTCCTCGCTCTAAATTTTGATTATTTATTTTGAAATAAATATCACTTATTGTTCCATGCTGTCTCTGTCTTCTTACCAAATTTCATCAATTTCTGACCACTCCTTCTTGGTGTTGCATTTTCAATGTCGAGCAGAGTATATCACAAAAAAATACTGTCCCTGAATTTTCCGGTTATGGCGAATGAGAGAATTTTCGGGAGATCCCAGCGACCTGCCTTCGGGGAACTCCTGATTATTTTTGAATATTTCGCCAGATTTTAAAAGGGCAAATTTCTTAAAGTACAGAATGAAAATTAGTTTTGATTATGTCGATATACAAATTCCGAGGGAAAAGAAAGTTTTCATACACTTTAAAGGAAAATAAATCTAATTTTAAGCAATGAATAGTATTTACCGTTTTCTGGAACAAATAAAAATAATCCAACCGTTTCTTCAATGTATCGCAATATTCCACACTCTGATAATCTCGTTGAAATTCGCATTGAAGATTTACTTTTCGTATTAATTTTATATATCATCAAAACAAGTAATGACTTGTGGATTTCTGAAGTAAATGCCATTCGTATATTCCTCGCTTGTATTTAATTCCTCAGCTCCCATGAAATCCGCTTTTATACCAAGCAAGACTAAAGACACCGCTGAAATGCGAACACGTTACTATGGCGCCATTCAATCTTCTCCCGAACCTCAATTTTGCTCGTGGCGTATCAAGCTACGCAACTTCCTCTATAGCAAAGAATGAAAGTTATTCTTTGTTATTTATCAATTATTCAAAACAACCTGTTTTATCATTTTTTGCAATAACTTATGAAATATAATATTAGGGGCAGATTTAGATAGCCCCACAAGCAGTGTCCAAATGTTCCCCTTGGTTAGATATTTATAAATTTTATTTAACTTATTGTGATGGATTAATAAATCATTATACTCTGTAAATAAGCTATTTACTTGGAAATAATTAATTTACAAAATGCAATATAAAGAGGTGTATTGATTAGATTACAAAGAAATCCATTAGAAATGACTCAAGTTTCAAAATTGCCTGATTCACAAAACTCAGGAAGTTTTATTGGCAATCCCTTAACATTTTCTTGGGAAGTGGATCGCAGCTATTAAAGAATATTTTTACTAATCCGAATGTTTTTTTACTTAGTTAAATCCCAATGATGAGGCCCAAGGTGACCCTCCCCGAGCGACAATCGCTGACGAGCCTCTGCGCTTGGCCATCCGAAATGAAAAACACGAGACAGTCCAGCTGTTGTTGGAGCATGGGGCCAACCCGAGCGCCTTGTACTATCTGGGACACGAAATCAATCTGGTCAACCCCCTGGATACCAGATCTATTCAACTGCTGTTGGCTTTTGGAGCCGACCCGAACGCCAGAGATCTACAGGGATTGACACCTCTGATGAAAGCTTGCCGCCATTCCCAAGCATTAGACACTCTTCACTTACTCATAAGGTACTTCTTGCAACCAAAAACCAACTAATGTTACAGTCAAATTTAACAATCCTTCCCTCGAAACTCTTGCTTGACCTAGAAAACTGTTTTTTAATTGCTAAAATTATCTTTTCCGATTCCACTCGTTTAAAACAGTCATGCATTTTTTTCCTGCAAAAATACCTCTTTTTGCGTGTCCCAATCTGCTTCTCAAATTACTTAACAATTTTACATGAACATTCCATAAGCTCAATTTTTAGTACTGAATTGTGCATATTTACTCGTAAGAGTGTAAGATGGTACTGTTTTAGTTTATTTAATTGACCAAATAATCAATGTAAATCATTTTGAAGTTTGTCCTGATCTAGGAATCAGTTCAATTATTTAAAGGCAAAAAGTAGGAACTTCGAATCTACAGTCTTCCAATACTGTTTATTGTCCTTACTTCTTTGGATTAATACAGTATTTTGATGATATGATTTTCCTGATATTCTTATTATGATTTTTTAAGTTCAAAACTGAGTTATGTAGCAATTTTGATGTCCTTCTCTTGAACAATATTTCTGTTTTAAATAAAATAATAACAGGGTCATTCCATGTCAAGTGTCCCAAATTTTGAGAAAATCCCCACTCGACCCCCTCCGATTTTGATGATTTTTTTTGGATGTACGCATAAGAATTGCATCAAATTATAGCTCCATAAGTCTTATGGTTCAGAAAATATAAATTATTTTGTAAAGGCCTCTTTTTCGTGTCGTGAAAAAAATAGCCAAATGGTCAAGTTTGTTTTTTTATTGCTCGCGACGTAAGACGATTATCAGGCTCAAATTTGGTGATTCTAATCACTGTTTAGAGTAGAATATTCTACTTGTGTAACAAAAGCTCAATGCACTGTAGATTTTTTAATTTGCTGCCAAAGTTGGTAAAAAATCGTACTTTGGCAAATTTTGACCATACGTTATCAGCTTGTATCTGCTGTGAAAGTTACTAGAGTGAAAGCTACAGGAACCGAATTGCAGCCGTTGCCAAGGAAACAGAGGTGGGGGTGATGCCAGTAAACAATGCTACTTGTCCAACTTGGCGAGAAGATAAAGTGCGCAAGCATGAACAAATTTAGTTTTTAGAAAACTTTTCATTGAAAAAAAATCGTTAAAGCAAAAAAATAAACAAATGTGATTTTAATTATTAAGAAATATGTTACTTTAAATAAAATTTAAAAAAAGTTAAGTTGAGAAACGTGTTTAGATAAACATAAAAAAAAAGCATATTTGATCATCTTTTTTATCTCAGGATTTAGTTTAAAGGCAGAGAACAACTACCAAAACAATTACTAAACATCGAACTGCTAAATAATTCTTAATAATTTAATAATTATCAAGGAAGCGAATTAATAGCAATTATTTTTAAAACGACAAGTATTAATTGATTTTTTGGGAACATTGTTTACAGTATTGCTCATTATCATTACTTATGTTTCTAATTATAAAATGTATTGTGAATGAAAATACGAATACATACGTTTCAGAAAGATTGGGCGAAATAATTTTCTCAAGTGTAATTTTATTACTCAACATTTATTGATATTACAAAAAATATTTTTCTGACTTTTTTGAGATAATAAAATTTTCGTTTTATTTTACACAGTACCATAAATAAATTGTAAAAGCACTTATTTTTGTGATTGTTTAGTTTTCGCGAGTCGTAATAAAAGCAAAAATTTAAGCTTCGAGGAAAAAAAAAAATACTTTTTGCAAACTTTCGGTTATGTTTAGAGTCATTCCATAGTGACTAACGTATCATTCAGAGCTGATTTTGTTTCTGTTTTTACTTGTAACTTAAAGGATAAAAAATATTTTTTAGTTATGCTGGTGGATTTACAATGTACATGGTATCTATGTATCATTTCTGCTAAGAATTTAAAACAAAATTACTGACAGTAGATATTTTTTCAAACAAAATAGCAGCGTGACTAACGTAACATTTTTGAAACCCTGAAAATTAATGCTCATGTTGTGGGGCAAACATTTCTCAAAGTTAAGCAAGTGTTAAAAATTGAATGATATATTTGAAAAATGTGTAAAGTTGACTTTTAAAAACAAAAAACACATTTATTAAATCTTAATTTTTTTTAGTCTTAAGTGTCACTTTTACTCAAGATGGAGTGTGACTAACGTAACCACTGAATAACAACAGTAGACACACTACAAACTATTTATTATGGCTAATCTCAGTGATAATTACAATACTTTTTCAATTTTTTTAACTTCTTATGTTGTATGATTTTTATTATTTATTTATTTTTTAATACTTTTTTCACTTCGGTATTTTTTTTTTCTTCGATTGAGGTTGACATTTCTATGGAATGACCCTTATATAAAATTCGCGAAATTTTCAGTGACGAAAAACTGATATCCTCACAAACATTACGGCTCCCGAAATAAGCGCTTTTGTAGTGTCTGCTCACCATAGTGTGCAATCTTCAGCAGATTTCACTTATTTTGTATCCTACGTGTACACAAAAATCACTTTTAATGAATTGTTATTTATGTCACTAATGTTTCACACCGTGAAAAGAGAAGTTTACGGGGATCATTCAGAAATTTCTGTTCGTAGGTTTAAACCGAAAAAAATGTCATCGCTCAATTTAACAATGTTGAGAAATAATATTTTGATGAATATTTTAGGTAATGAATAATCCAACAATTATGTAGCCATTATTGTAAAGTAGTTTCGGAGAGCAAAAAAAGAAGGAATTTAAATTTCGTTATTATCTTGGATTTCCAAACTGATCTGAAAAACATTTTCTTTGATATTCTATGTCGTGAATCTACAACCAAACAACAGATTCAGGTGTTCAATAATAATCAGTATTCTTATAAAGTTCGTACTGGAGTCATAATTTATGTACGAATCAATTTTCCTCTTATTTTGCTCTAACAGCATCTCCAATGCGAAATGTTAGAAAATCTCTTCATCCAACAATTCATTCATAGCCCGTAGAGTTAGTGCAAAAGTATTTCACTTCCGGATACCAGTCTGAAATTTTATGTGGAGCTTAACTTCATATAGGAGGACAAAAAAACGCCGGGAGACACTTGATCGGAGGTCAAGGTCATTCCGTGATGACGTCATCAAAATGGCCGCTTTTACAGGTAAATACGTTCGTTTAACTGCTTAAAACTCCATCATGGATTGAAATATTGCAAAACTCAAAAGTATCATCTGAAAGCTCTTTGAAAGAGCTATTTCGAAAGATTTAATTTTTCTTTCTGAGGTCAAGGTCTCACCTGTAATGACGTCATCAAACTGGCCGCTTTTACAGGTAAATACGTTTGTTTAACTCCCCCTAAAACTCCATCATAGATTCAAATATTGCAAAACTCAAAGATATCATCTGAAAAATCTTTAAAGGAGCTATTTAAAAAGATTTAATTTTTCTTTCTAAGGTCAAGGGGCCACCTGTGATGACGTCATTAAAATGGCCGCTTTTACTGGTAACTACGTTTGCTTAACTCCCCCTAAAACTCCATCATAGATTCAAATATTGCAAAACTCAAATATATCATCTGAAAGCTCTTTAAAAGAGCTATTTAGAAAAAAATAATTTTTCTTTCTGAGGTCAAGGGCCACCTGTAATGACGTCATCAAAATGGCCGCTTTTACATGTAAATACGTTTGTTTAACTCCCTCTAAAACTCCATCACAGATTTTAATATTTCAAAACTCAACTATATCATCTGAAAGCGCTTTAAAAGATCTATTTGGAAAGGTTTAATATTTCTTTCTGAGGTCAAGGGCCTACCTGTGATGACGTCATTTGAGGCCATTTTGATGACGTCATTCCAGGTGGGACCTTGACCTCAAAAAGAAAAATAAAATCTTTATAAATAGCTCTTTTAAAAAGCTTTCAGATGATATAGTTGAGTTTTGCAATATTTGAATCTATGATGGGGTTTTAGGGGGAGTTAAACAAACGTATTTACCTGTAAAAGCGGCCACTTTGATGACGTCATCACTGATGGGCCCTTGACTTTAGAAAGAAAATTTAAATTTTTCTAGATCTATCTATAAGATCTATCTATAAAGATATAATTTTGCTTTCTGAGGTCAAGGGCTCACCTGTGCTGACGTCATCAAAATGGCAGCTTTTGCAGGTAAATACGTTCGTTTAACTGCTTAAAACTCCCTCATAGATTCAAATATTGCAAAACTCAAATACATCATCTGAAATCTCTTTAAAAGAGCTATTTAGAAAAATTTATTTTTTCTTTCTAAGGTCAAGGGTCCACCTGTGATGACGTCATCAAAATGGCCGCTTTTACAGGTAAATACGTTTGTTTAATTCCCCCTAAAACTCCATCATAGATTCAAATATTGCAAAACTCAAATATATCATCTGAAAGCTTTTTAAAAGAGCTATTTATAAAGATTTTCTTTTTCTTTTTGAGGTCAAGGTCCCACCTGTAATGACGTCATCAAAATGGCCTCAATTGACGTCATCACAGGTGGGCTCTTGACCTCAGAAAGAAACATTAAACCTTTCCAAATAGATCTTTTAAAGCGCTTTCAGATGATATAGTTGAGTTTTGAAGTATTCAAATCTATGATGGAGTTTTAGGGGGAGTTAAACAAACGTATTTACCTGTAAAAGCGGCCATTTTGATGACGTCATTACAGGTGGGACCTTGACCTCAGAAAGAAAAATTAAATCTTTCTAAATAGCTCTTTCAAAGAGCTTTCAGATGATACTTTTGAGTTTTGCAATATTTCAATCTATGATGGAGTTTTAAGCAATTAAACGAACGTATTTACCTGTAAAAGCGGCCATCTTGACGACGTCATCACGGGAGTTCATGACCCCTGTTCAAGTGTCTCCCGGCGGTTTTTTGTTCTTATATATGTACATAAGCTCTGTACCAAATTTCACACTGGTATCCGGAAGTGAGATATTTCGGCTGTTTTTGTCGCTAACTCCACAGATTATGACGGAAGTTCGCAATATATATGAATCTGTACAGATGCGTACAAGAGCATAAGAATTTTTTTCCTTTAATTTCTTCACACCATTCAAAAGAAAAAACTTTCGCCGTAGCAAGAATTTCTACTGTACCGTAAAATGGGGTTAATCGGAACACTTTTCAGCTTTGTTTGTAAAAAAAGCAGTTAAAAGATTTTTTTTTAATTTTATTTTTTGGACAAAAACTTCGGTCTTGCTTTACTTTTGATATTCCAAGCAAAGACAAAAGATTTTGAACAATTACTATTAAAATATATAGCAAATTATGGGTGTTCCGAATCACCCCGCTGATAGGGGTCAATCGGAACACTTGTTAAAATTTTTATTTTTTTCAATTTAATCTGTAATAGGTCTCACAAACATGAGTAATATTGATGGGGGAGAATAAGAACAGATAATTACTGTCAAATAAATGTATAATTTCAGTACCAGTAAACGTTTATAATTTGTGAAAATTCAAAATAATTTTGAACTTATGAAAAATGAAAAGTAATTTTAAGAAATACTTTTGAATTGAAATACAAAGATTTAACATGAATGGAAGTCACTCATGTCGTCCACAAATATGTACTTGTCCTTAAAACTAGCAATTGTGACTAGGCTTAAGTTTTTTCATAACATCTCCTGGGATGAACTCTACCTTTTCTTTAGTTTTTTGAAATTTCTGGGTTTCGGGGATTGTCCTGAAAGATTTTTTTGCTTATTCATCACTGTCTGTGTGCTGGACGTTTACTACATAAAGTCTATGTGACTTTCCCCCTTTTATTTTAAGTAAAAAGAAGTCTCCTGGAGAAAAAATCTTTTGAAATCTGCAACTTTTGTCATTCTAAGATCTAGTTGCTCACGAGAAGGGATAAACAGTAATAAATCCTTGTCCTTGTCTTGATTAGAAGAATTAGGGTTAGAATCTTGATTTTTCAAACAGTTTCCTTCAAATAAGTTTGAATTGGAACAACAGAACTAAGTGTTCCGATTCACCCCGCAAATTTTTTTCCTATGGCATTTTTCAGAATTCTTCACTTTTATGACACAATTGATAAAAAATGTAAATTCTAATGTGGTATTCTGTTGTTCAGATACATGTGCAATTGAAACATACCACTCATAGTTTTTAAATATAAGAAGATTTGTTCTTGCATATGAAGTTTTGCAGTTTATGAAAATGTGATGTTTTCTAGCATTCAACGTGCAGCCCTCTTTAGAAGCCAGTAGCGTTGCCAGATTGACAAAAGTAATTTTTTCCTACTTCCTACGATCTTACCTTTCTAAAAAAAAATTCATGGCGAAAAATACTCAATAGTATATTTATGAAGAATTTCTTTGTACGGTCGGGAAGTTTTGTTCCGATTGACCCCGCTGTTCCTATACACCCCATTTTACGGTACCTTTTCACGAAACAAAAATTGGTTTCATTCAATTGAAATTCCAAATATATTCCTAAAAGAACAAATATGGTTAATTAAAGTTATGGGACCTAAGTGAGGCCATCCTCCATCCATTAAAAAAAGAACCGTAAAAATCGGGTCACTGAGTTAAGCTAAAAAAAAAAAAACATAAGCTTTGAAATGATAACCATGATAACCACCTCCTATTTGAAATGGGTAAAGAGCTATGCCCCTTTTTAAAAAAAAATATTTAAATGAAAAAACTTCAAAATATTACTAAAATTAACTGGAAACCATTAGCTTCTAATCTAACTATATTTCGAAGTCTAGAAACGGTGCTTTTGGATTTTTAAAAACCGATTCATAGTGAGCTTAATTTATTTGTGACAGCAGTAAAAACAAATAAATTAATCGGACATGAATCGCGGTTTGTGGAAATGGAAAAGATATGGTCCTCAATTTTACGTGAGTGTCGAAGTAAATGATTGACTTGAAAAATTCAATTTATTAAAAACAATTTTACTTACACTAGCGTTGTTAGTGTAGCTTACTTTATATGTATACTCTGAATGTGCATAAATTCAGTTTTAACAGAAAAGCAGGGGTTCTCAACATGAAGGGCGTGGAAGAATTCAAGAGAGACGCGAGTGTATAAAAAATGAATAAGTAAAACTAATGACGATTTTTTCCCCTTTGTATTCATATTCAAACATTTTCAGCATAATATGTTTTAACTGACAAACATCACTTTTATAATGTTTTTAGTGCAGCATATCTTTGAGGTACTTATCTATATTTTATTAAAAATCCTGCTTCAGCTATCCTAATGAGCTCTAGTTTACATTTTTGATTAATACAATTGTGAAATAAAAATACCGTAACGGTATACGCTGTAAATACACTAGGTGGCCAAAAGTATCCGGACACTTCAAAAATTCACATTTTTCCATATAGCTTGAGAAATAAGTGATCAATTGTTCTTTAACTTTAGTCATACAAAATATAGGCTTCACCGAACATTTCCAAGTTGAAATTAAATTACTCTTGCATTTGGGGACGACAAGAAGGGGGGTTGAAAGAAAAACCGCTTTTTGACCATAACTCTTCGAAAAGAGCTCGGAATAAGCTATAAATTTCAGTAATTAATAAAAATACTATGTATAATTACTGTACAAATTTTTATGAACGTATCACTCTTACTTCCGAAGATATGAAACATTTTTTAAAAAACGGCAATTTTATTTGAAGGGTTTTTGCTCATAACACGCAGAGTTTTTGATCAAACCTTACCAACACTTCAAGAGAGATGACAAAATACAAGAAAAAAAAAACATACTGAAACGGTAATTAAAATTATTAAAAATCCGATGAGATATGAACATTAAAAGGAAATAATTTTTCACGGCGCATGCGCGAACGACAGAAATTTATAGCTACAAAAATATTGTAGCCTGGTTTATACTGCATCTTATAAAAAAAGTTCCGGTTGAATATCGTAAAAATTGAAAAAGATATCAAAGATTTAGTGAGCTGTAATTCATTCGCAGACAATATATAAATGGCAAGGGGTTCTCCACACATAATGTGGTGAGTGGTAACAATTGAGCATTTTCTTCAATGTTAAATTGTATACAGTTTGAAAATTTATATTCGGCATCGAAGTCACATTTCGCCTATTCGGCCAAAAAGACCCTATACGAAGTTGGCCAAAAGTATCCGGACACCCCCTGAAACGTTGGTTTTGAACGATGACGCAAAAACCTTTAATGTAAAAAAAGCTCTTTGTGGACAGACCCTCACTTTTTATGTATAGTCTGCGAATGAATAAAATACAGTTCACTAAATCGCTGATATCTTTTTCAATTTCCATGATATTCAACTGGAACTTTTTTTTACAAGATGAAGTATAAATCATGGTACAATATTTTTGTAGTTATAAATTTCTGTCGTTCGTGCATGTGCCGTGAAAAAATATTTCCTTTTAACGTTCATATCTCATCGGATTTTTAATATTTTTATTTACCGTTTTAGTATTTTCTTTCTCCTGTATTTTATCATTTTTCCTGAAGTTTTGATAAGGTTTGATCAAAAACTCTGCGTGTTATGAGCAAAAACCCTTCAAATAAAATTGCTGTTTTTTAAAAAAATGTTTCATATCTTCGGAAGTAAGAGTGATACGTTCAAAAAATTAGTACAGTAATTATACATATTATGCTAATTAATTACTGAAATTTATAGCTTATTCCGAGCTATTTTCGAAGAGTTATGGTGAAAAAGCGGTTTTTTTTCAACCCCCCTTCTTGTCGTCCCCCAAATGCAAGAGTAATTTAATTTCAACTTGGAAATGTTAGGTGAAGCCTATATTTTGTATGACTAAAGTTAAAGAACAATTGATCACTTATTTCTCGAGATATATGTAAAAATGTGAATTTTTGAAAGTGTCCGATACTTTTGGCTACCTAGTGTATAATCTTTATGATAAGTGTATGGATACAAATTTGCAGTGGCATATATAGGTTTTTATTTCGAAGGGGGCCCATATAATCAAGCTTAGCCGCCCCCCCCCCCAAACTTTTTTTTCTTCGCTATTACTGTATGACAGGTAGAAATTTTCAAATTGAATTAAAATGTTGTAATTTTTGGAAAAGATAGAAAATTACGAAGTTTTAGATTCCCTCCAAAACTTTTTTCAAAATAGAAATTATTTATGCTACCTTTGATGACGTTGGAGGATCAAGACTCCTCTGGGAAACTTACTGAAACTTGAATTCTAAACACGCAATATCAGGCTATCTTTAGTAACGTTAAAGGAATTGAGAAGTCTCGGGGCATCTCTCCTGAAATATTTTAACACTGAAGCAGAACTCAGGATATATTTCTTCATGATAGAGTAAAAGAAAACAAGATGAGTTTTTTTTTTTTGAACTGAAGTCTCATTTAAGTTATCTTTGGGAAGTAAAAGTTCAAAGACCCTCCCCTGAAAGATTTTCGATATATGGATGCGCAATTTCGCATTCTCTTTGGAGACGTTAAGAGACAAAAAGTGGTTAGGGATCTCCCTCCGAAAATTTTCAAAATTGAAACCTCAAACCATCTTAACTTTAGACCATCTTTGGTAGTAACGTTAGCAAGGACTCTCTCCCGAAAAATGTTTCGAAATTAATGTTTTAAAAACATTTTTATTTAGGTTATCTTTAATACCGTCAAGAGAAGAGGCAGCCCCACTAAAAATAATCATAAGATGTTTTTAAGAAAATGCCTCTTTTTTGGGACATTCTACAGATACCTCAAGATTTTTCGAAAAAATGATTCTACGCGAAAAATATCTGCTGACATTTTTGAGAAAATTTTCACGTCGTTTCGAAGAAGTTTACTTGTATGAAAATTTTCTCGAGAAACCTGTCAGTAAGTTTTAGCTGTGGTGGTGTTACAATCAATCTGTATTTTAAAATAATTATCGAGGTTAGGTTGTTGATGAGAATTGCATGTTTTTGCATTCTCAGCGAATTTTCATTTAAAAGGCACTTTTCATGATTTCCAGATCGTTTTTAAAAATGTTTTTTTTATTTTTTTGAACATTATCAGTTTTTTTTTCTTCTTTTTCCGAAAAGCATTTTGTTTGTAAGAATATGTTTCCCATATTTTCGACCCAACTGGAGAAAAACTAAAATTTGCTACAGTAGAAGAAACTTGTTATTTTAAATGTACGCCAATAACAAAAGTTTACGTTGAATGCAAAATTTCAATGTTAAAATTCATGTAAACTATGAGCCCAATCGAACAACATATTTCTCAAAATTATGCAGTCAATAATTTTGCCGCAAAAAAGATTCTGTATTATATATTTCTTCGCAATTAGCTGTTTTGATGCATTAAAGCAGTTCTGAATTAATAGCACTATTACATTTAAAAACTAAATGATTTTATGAGAGCAGTTTTAAACATTTTACTTTTACACTATGCTCCATTTTTAAGCATTTGAAATTAATTATTTAACTATTAAAAAAAAAAACAGCGTAAAGTGGTCAAAAATTAAATGTATATATTTCTTGTTCTCCTCTGTCAATTAATTCTTTGAACAAGTAGGCAAATTTCTTGTTTTATTTTCCATGTGAAATTCAGAATAAAAAATATTAATATTAATACGTGCGCAAAACTCAGACATTTTAACCAAAAGAAAAAAATGCTGTTTCCAAATGAAAAGTTTGTTTTTAATTTTTTGTGCCAAAGAGAAAAAAAAAATTTTTTTGTTTCATAAGCTGCTGTACTTCATATATAAAATCAATTCAGTAATGTTACACTTAAATATCATGATCCAAACAAGATTAAAATATGCTGAAATCATATTGAACTTATATTGACTAGAATTTATTAAATGAATAAATCAGATGATTTATATATTATATCGCAAAGTATCGCAATTTTGAATTTTTATTTAGTCCTCGCTCCCGAGCTCAATGCAAAATTAAATTGTCATCAATAATTTAAATACTTTAATTTTAACTAAGGAGTTCCCATTTAATTAGTTTTGATTATCCTTAAACCAATATTCTTGTTTCTATAATTAAAATTGCGCGGGAATGACAAAAAAAATTAATAAATAAAAATAAATAAATAAATAAAAAACAATTGCCTGTTCAGAAAAAAATCAAAGCAAAAAACTCTTTTTCAACTATTTCTCAGCACATTCAGAGTTTTAGCCAGAAAATAGGAGAGGTCAAATTAAGGACAGCTTGGCCGGCACTTGCGACAATATGCTGATTGACAGGGGGACAAGGGATTGGTCACGTGTCCTGTTCGCCCGGTGCCCGGTGAAGTGGTTTGGAAACCACGTGGTCATGCGGCGCGTCTTAACCTGAACAAGATGTGTGTGTGTTGTGAATCGCGGGATCGCGGGCAATATTACTATTCTCAATTCCTTTGTCTGGACTGTTTTTTAACGAACATTATATAGGTTATGAACCTCTATCGAAGATCAAGGTAAAACTATTTTTTCAAAGTTTATTTTTCTTAAATGATATATTTTATTTATATTCATAAAAATATGACATAACGTGTGGTGTTTACAGGGCCTGATTTGCAAGTCTCCATGCCCAAGGCACTTTTAAATTTTCCTGCCCCCTTTGAATGATTTTTACTGTATAGAGCGGCGATGATTTAACCACGGTGTTCATCCCCCCTAAACTTCATAAATGCACATTTAATTTCTATTAAGAAAATAAATATATAAAGGCATATTCGATTAATTGGTATTAAACTATTCTGTGTTTAGAATAATATCAAATTGTAGGTTGTCTGTAAAAGTATACATTGTTATGCATTCTATCACATCAAAAAAGCTACTACTGTATTACTACTGTATAACAGAACTGAAAATAAGCAATGTATATTTTATCTTTTGCATAATTATTATTACTGTTATTAATTTTATTTTGTTTCAACCTTACTACTTATCTCAACTTGTTGGTAGAACATTTTTACTACTTTTTTTTTGTCAAAAAATAAAAAGTTTCTTCATTAACTAATGACATATAGCAAGTACAATAAGAGCTAATATAAAAAAAATCCAACTTGATCACGGGAGTTCAGTGTTAGAAATAAGTAGCCTCATTTTGAAACCATATTTTTTTACACCTAGATTTCCAAACATAGGCACCAAATTTCACACCTAGAGCTATGGATTGTATCTCTTATCTAGAAATTTGAATTAAAAATTTTTTTTTTCCGATATTTTTTTCCCTTTTTTTTTTATAATTGAGACTCGTAACTGATGTAAAGGCAGGATACACTTAAAAGTAACTTATAAGTTATTTTATTTATGCTATTGGTAATAACTAGCATTTCTACTTGATAAATAGTTATTGTATTATGATATGTACCTCTAAAAATATCTTTAAAAATGCCATCTAGATTATTTATTCTGACAAATTTAATTTATGCTATAGGTATCATGACATCTAAATTCCTCTTTCTAAAAAATATCTATCCTAAATTAATAAAAACATGGGTTATTCAAAAAGTTTGAAAACTTCATAACCTCATAAACCAATGAGTCCTTATAATTATTTTAGCAACTATTAATGGTTAACTTTATGACTACTGTTTTCTGGAAATTATTAAAAAGATTGTTTTAAAAAGACAGCATAGAAATATGATATTATGCTGATACTTAATATTCTGATAATTTATTTTGATTGTTGCTTCACAAAAAGAGGCCATTTGTTTCAAACAAATCCACAGTTTACGTCGGATCTAGAAAAAACTTGGCAGGGAGGTATTTGTGCACCCAAGAGGGGTCATAGGGTAGTCTCATTGGAAAGATTGGGAAAAATACCCTTCATGAAAGTTTCCTTCCTATGGTTTTGAAAATTGCTCATCGATATTTTAACCCTTAAAAAATATACGGGTTTTCGAAAGTATGTGAGAATCAATTCTAAATTGATTGAAAATTAAAAATCGTGTGCGCATGTCTAGCTTAAAGAAATCAGTGATAAGAAAAATATGAATAATT